>JAEANM010002515.1:0-24376 GCA_017656035.1 Myanophis thanlyinensis | reverse complement strand
TACGCTGTTTGAAAGGCTCTAACAGTATCACGGGGCAGACGTTCATTAAGAACGACCTCGAGAGAGCGTTACCAAACTGGAAGTCCTCCACTTCATTTCACTTTTGAGACTAGGGGAGTCTACCCTTGGCAACTTTAAAAACCCCTGAACTTTAAGATGGCTGACTGGGGAACTCTGGGATCTGAAGTCAACAAGTTTTAAAATTGTCAAGATAGAACATCCCTGTTTTAGACTATCTAACAAAATATTTACAACTGCAAGGATAGGACAAGAAAAATTCACAGGGATGCAGGACAGAAGATGTTATTTGTGGCACATTTTTTCTGGTAAACTATTTGGAATATTTTCTTGTTTATTATACTTGCCACATTAAAGCAAAGCACTTTTCTATAAATATCCATATAGAATCAACTCCATCTTGAAGATTTAAACAGGTGCTGTTTGCATACTGCTTCAGTATGATTGAAAAATTGCTTATTTTATGACAAAAATACTTTGAAGAAGAGTTAAAGGAATCATAGAAGTTTAAATAAAACATACTTTAAGGCAAATCATATTATCAGGATTTTCTGAAGCATCCAATAATAATTTGCCTCAACTGCTGTACCCAAAACAAAGATAGCTTAATTAATGGGAATACCACTTACCTCAGAATGCTGCCCAAATCACAGCTTCTTTCTATTGAAAGAATTTTAAATCCAGTGCTAATATGAAGATTCATGTTAAGTATGGATCAAATCATTATGTGAAAATTAACACAAAATTTGCTGTGTATATCTTAGGCTGGCCCGAAAAGGATTAGTAGACCATAAATCACCTTATGTAAATATATTTTCTGGCATTAATAAGTAGTTATAGAGGACATTTTTTTTTTGTTATTGGTTATTGCAAGGTTATTCCATTTCAATTTTCAGGGATGTTATTACAGCACTTAACTTTTACAAAAGAACATTAGTAGTATTTTTTTCCTTCTGTTCAATTTTGTCCAATTCTCGGAATCTATTCAGACAAAACTCTGAAGTTTTCTTTGCAAAAGTTTTCATAAGTGGTTTGCCATTGCCTCCTTCCAAGGATTGAGAGAAAGTGATTGGTCCAAGGACTAGAATTCCTGGTCTCCTGGTTTCCAGACTGATAACTTAATCACTATACCAAACTGGTTGCCAATGATAATAATGATGAGCTGAGAAATAATGGGTTGAGAAGATTTATAATCTATTTTTGCTAATTGTTCAAAGTCTGTTTTGATTTGTGATTACAATGAAGAGTATAAATAGTATGCTATTGTTACCTGTATCCAAACCTGAGGATGTCTATGTATGCATGTTCTTTAAGAATTCCTTACACTTCAAAGACATTATCTCTGACTGATTAAAAACGAGTGTTTTAAAGATGATTGTATTATCCATAAACATCCAATGGTTTTATATGAAGCAATTTGAAATGAGGCATGTCTATGAGACTAATGCATTAAAACTCTTATCTGCTACAAGAAGCCTAAACGTATCATAACAGAATACTGAGATGAGATGGAAAAGACAATGTAACAAAACCATCAGATGCCTCCCAGAAGAATGGTAGCCTTTTACACAATTGAAATATTTTATAGACAAGCAACAATAGTTGAAGATACCTGTTTATCCCAAGTGATTCTTCACAATATTTAAACTATAGTAATACCTCTAGAAGTGCCTTAATGCTGAAATTCTTAATTTGTTTCTAAATTCTCATTCAGTTCTGAGAATTTGGCAGAAGGCACCCACCTTATTGGTATCTCTAAGGCAGGCTACCCTACATTACCTTAGAAAAGTTATCATACTATTTGAGATTTAACATCTTTTATACCTTTATGGAGTTCTCACAGTATAATTCACACTGAAATGTTTGTGCAGTTTTTACCCCAGACTTCAGCATATGAGAGTGCAAACATAAAGATCAGTATGAAATGGAACAACTTATATGCAGTAAAGCCTTGAAAAGATAGTGTTATTTATTTTACTTTAGTAAAACTGTCAAATTTGAATATTTTCAAGGTAAAACGTTAAGTGTAGTATAGATTATATCCTTCCTGGAGTGATACTTTAAAAAAAAAATTCTCTGCTTTAACAGGTCTTCTCAGGATATCAAGATCCTTTTTTTAACTAAAAGAAATCCTTATATGAATCAGATACACTAAATGGTTTACATATCTTAAAGCTATTTTGTTTTAATGAAGGTTATTTTTAAAACCCACTCCCCCACAAGCAAGGCTCATAACTTATACTAAGACAGAGCTTGTTGACAAACTATCACCTTGGATGCACAATTCTCATCTTCCCTAGTGAGAATGATCAAATGGTCAGGATCATGGGGTAATAGTTCTTGGCTTACATCACCATTTGTTTGTACCTATAATGGTGCTGGGAAAAAAAACTTACAACTGGTCCTCTCACTTATGACTATTGATCATCCTCATGGTCACATATTGTAATTAAAATCTGGCACTTGGGTAACCTCATGTATTTACAATGATTGCAGTGCCCAGAGTGATGTGATTGTCATTTGCAAACTTCCTAGCCAGGGTCTGACAAATCAATTTAAGAAACTGGATTTGCTTAATGGCCGCAGGATTCAGTTAATAAATGCAGTGATTTGCTTAACAACTCTGGAAAAAAGGTAGAGAGATCAGGTGCAACTGACTTCACCACCACTTCACTTAGCAGTGAAAAATTTGATCCAAATTATGGTCATAAGTTGAAGACTATCTGTATTGCAGGTGATTTAGACTCTTACCTTAAGAAAGGCTACATTGAGCCCTGGATAAGTAAGATATATAAAGCATATTAAAACCTATAGAGCAGGGGTTTAAACTCAATTTGAGAGCCGCATCAGGGATGTTTGACCTTGAGGACCTGGGGTAGATGTGGCCAGCTCGATGTCACTCGTGTCAGGGCACCTGTGGTGGGAAAGTGCTAAGTCAGGACTTCCTTCAGACTTTCCTTCCCTCTCATTATTTTCCTACCTTTCTTCCCTCTTCACTCTTTTTTCTTCCTTCCCCTTTCCTTATTTTTCCTTCCTTGCCCGCTTCCCATCTTTTCTTCTTTTTCCACTTTCCCTTTCTCTTTTCCTGTCCCTCCTTCTTGCATGCTCAAATGCAAAAGGGGAAACATTTCTCCTTTTGCAGGCCATTGCGGCCAAAAATGGGGCCTGTGGGGACAGCATGTGGCCCTCCTGTGCTCTGTTTTCACTGGCAGAAGCACCATTGTCTGGTCCTTTGCTGTTTCCAGGGCAGCCCCATGGGCCAGATCTAAGCATCCCATGGGCTGGATTCAGCCCACAGGCCTTGAGTTTGACATTCCTGCTAGAGTGTTTGCAGCATGAAAATATGTCTCAAGAATACTCTGAGCTTTTTTTTTTTTTGGACAAATTTCCTTTTATTACACAACAAAAGGCAACCTTCTCATTACTGCATATTTTGTGCAAAATGTTTTGATGGGGAAGTTGTATTCTGAACAGTGAGGCATAAGCAATAGAGGAGGAATAATCAGGATAAACTAACAAGCACTTTACTGGTGGTTTAGTACCTCAATTCGTTCCCAGCGCTAGAAAGATCCATATTATATTTTATGGGTGAGGTACTACACAGCATTTAAAGTAAGCTGTTTTTTTTTTCCAATTCACAATTTGGATTGTTAAAAAAAGATGTCTTATATGAATATGTTTATACCAGAAAAAAATAAAGTTGTTTCATTTTTCTTTGTTTTAAACTCAACATTGGAAATATTAAGATGTCAGGGTTTTATTCCCTCTAAGCAAATCAATGTAAGAGACATCAGCCAGGTAAAACCTATTCACTCTTACTTGAAGGTTAACCAGACCAGGACCTATTTCTGAGTAAACATGTATAGAACTGAGCTTTAAAATTTCTTTTTAATATTAAAAATTGCTATATTGCCCCTCAGACAGTTGAATCAATTTGTAGCTAGTGTTGTTCCTCTTATGGTACAGGCTTTCTGCACATGGGAATACTGGAGATCTCATACATTTAGCATTATCAGAAACGAATAGCTGGAGAAATCTGCTAGCCATGATGCAGCGCCCGAGCAGGGTACAGCATAGCTACTCAAATGTCACAGTTGCTTTACATGTATTCAAGTCTTACACATCTGCAAAACAGAAATAGTAGCAGCCATTTGAATGTTCCTTCTTAATAGGTCTATGTGGAGGCCGAGGAAATTCTGAAGGGCCTGGTTCTTGTGACATTGAGCTGGAGCTGCAGCTGCTGCTTCTGCTGCTACTCCCAGCCACTGGTACCCTAACTCTGTCCTCAACTAAAGGGGACCCAGGACTCAGGTATCCTGCAGTGGTCTGGGTAGTGACAGTAGCAAAGGTAGTTGGACCGGCATTGTTTTTCACATAGACATTTTTTATAGCAACTAATGTATGCGCCATGACACTGAGGCTGTTGTTGAGATCTTGCATTCCTTGGTGTAGCAGCCGAAGATTATGATTGATGCTATCAAACCCAGACTGAATGATATGCAGTTGATTCTGTTGGATCTGTAAGAGATCTTCTTCTGTAATTTCATTAGTGTCTGTCGGGGGTTGAGTTTTCGTTTTGGATTTTACTTTTCCACAAGGACCTCCGTTCGGTATCCCCAAAAAAGGGAGCTGCTCCTGGCTAGGAGGAACAACTGCCATATCTTCTGAGCTTTCTTCTGGTTCCACTACTTTCACCACTATTTCTTCTTTTAGATTTATTTTCTCCACACACGATTGTTGAGATGGACCAGGATCATCTGTAAAACCTAAAAGTAAAGGCATAAAATGTTAATCTCTTTATGAATAGAATTCTTAACTATTAAGCCTGGGTATGACCAACAAATAAAAAGTAACTACAGTCATTCTGAAATGATATAATTTTCACTGATGTCATTACTTACAACTGTAATTCTAGTTTCAACTAGCAACTGAACATTTCTTAATAAAGAGATCAATTGTAAATTGAATAATAGCAGAGAGAACACTATTTTTTAAATCACAATTTAACTGACAAGAGTACAAGGGAAAAAACCAAAAGTAAATATGCTGTATTATGCAAACTATCTACTTGTGTTATTTATTGTACTTTCATCTCTTCCAGGAAATGAAAAAATGTTATTAGAAGAGCACTTCAAAGTGTTTACATATTAAAATGCATAAAGACCTTGTTTAGGTTTTTGTTTATATACATAAGATGAATAATTTCTTCATTATTGAAAAGTTTTATTTCATGTCTTAAAATGCAAATATTTCATTAAATTAATTTTATTTTTAAAAGCTAATCAAATTTAAAATCTAATATGATGGTTTGGACGTCATGCACTAAAAACTAGGCTCAAAATTTCCCCCCTTAAAAAATATTGTACAGAACTATGCAATTTCCCTGGCTCAAAAAAAGAACCTACACAGTATTGTGCCAAAGCTGGAAAGTGGTACAGAATTAAAGTCAGGCTAGAAACCAGGCAACTGTGAGTTCAAGTCCTGCTTTAGGTACAAAACCAGCTGATTGACTTTGGCCAGTACCACTCACTCTCAATCCTGGGAAACAATGACAAACCATTTCTGAAACCCTGCCAAGAAAATTGCAAGGACTTGTCCAGGCGGTTGCCAGAACTCAACACTGACCGGAGGACATTGTTTTTAAAAAATCAATGATTATGCAAAAAGATGCTGCACTAAGCCAGAATGTGGATTTTGATGTAGTGTGCTTCTATAAATCACTTACTATAGCTGTGCCAAAAGTGATTCCATATTACGTATGAATGCATCTATTAGGTGTTGGGGGAAAGTGTTTTTAAACACAGCATTGTTGCAGAACAACACAGTATATAATGCATGCAACCAAATGTTATTCTTTGTGGAATAATTCAGAGTACAGTATATCTCATTCAACATCCCTCACTGATTGTCACATTGATTAAATCTTGCAGGGTTATTAATAGCTCATAAGCAGTACATAGAAAAGGAGAGCAAAAATGTTATCTTTTCTGGGGGAACTGCCACCACCATTTCTAATTTGAAATATGAAGCCGCATACATGGGGAAACATAGTTTGGAACATGTACTAATGCATCCTTAGATATTCCAGATGAATACACGTAGTCCTCAACTCACAACCATTTGTTTAGTAACTGACTGTTTACAACAGCATTGAGAAAAATGACTCATGACTGTTTTTCACCCTTACCACTATTGCAGCATCGCCATGGTCACGTGATCAAAATTTGGATGCTTGGCAATTGGCATGTATTTATAATGGTTGCAATGTCCCAGGGTTATATTATCACATCCTGCGACCTTCTGACAAACAAATTCAGTGGGGAAGCCAGATTCATTTAACAATCACATTACTAACTTAACAACAGCAGTGATTTACTTAATAACTGTGGCACAAAAGGCCGTAAAATGGGGCAAAACTCATTTAACAACTGTCTTGCTTAGCAATGGAAATTTGGGGTTCAATTGTGGTTTTAAGTCAAGGGACTACCTGTATAATTGATGTTCAGTGTAAGAAAAGATTTCAGACTACAGATTTTTTCAAAATTAGGAGTAGAGTGTAGTGCAGAAGAAACACTCTTACAAACTTAACTTAAAAGTTTGATTTTGCTGAATGATACTCATTATCCTTCTATAAAAATATATATTCTGAATTAATTTCAACTCCTATACATTTCAGTATATAATTTTCTTGGTGTTGGAGAGATGTGTAGTGTCCTGGTACTAGTCTTAAATAACAGGAGTCAAAAATCCTTAAGTCTATCCCCTGCAAATCATCTAAAACCATACCAAGAGATGCTGAATTCTGCCAACCTAGCAATATTTCCTGAAAGAACCCTAACCAAGCAGGAATCTTTCAGTTTCTAATACTCTTAACAATTGGCTCTGCACCTTATTTTGCACCTGTCCACTGGGCTATTTTCAAAATTTTAGCACAGCTTGGATTCCATAATCTATCTAAAGTTTCAATGTGTGCTAAGATTATTTCTGCTACATTAAATGAGAAATTTAAGCTACTACCCCATCTTTACTTTCTATTATTTTTTGGTTCATTTTAGACAGCTCAGTAGTATTCAAAACAAAACAAAACAAAAAACCCAGGTTGTTCCAGGCTGTTTCATCTCCAGGTATTGCATGGGAAGTCTAACTACCTTGGAAAGAGCTCCCATCAATCTAACTGAATTGGCAGGAGGCACTTTTTGCATTCTGATACTCCTAATGCCTCTATCTATTTAAGGAATATTTATAGCATCACCCTGGAAGCAGCTCTTTAACCCAAAAGAACCCATTTCCAAGATGTTCTTGACCCAACGCGCAACTTTAGCCGCATAAACTGAACGCAACGCCAAGTGCTGCGGCGATGGGAATTACGGTAGTTCTTATCCAAACGGCATCCAGCAGCTTTTCTTCTGGGCGTTATCGAGAAACTGCGCCAATATTTAGGAGCGCTTCACCGTTCCGTTCCACCGGGGGCGAGAGGGGGGGGGCGGGAAGCCCCGAGTTAACGGGAAGGGGAGAGCCTATTGTCGCCCGCGAAGGGCGGGCATCGAAGCGGGGCAAAAGGCAGCCCCGCCGGACAAGGGAAGGAAGGGGCTGCGGTGCGGCTCCTGTGCAAACTCACCCATGTCCGACGCAGAGGAGGCTCTGGGCAGATCCAGGGTGTCGATGCCCCCGACGATGGGCACAGCCTCGTTGGGGGCAGCCAGCCCCGAGGGATAGGACCGGAGGTGGTCGGGCGGCGAGGCATCCTCGTTGCCCATCAGGAGGCCGAAGGAGGCGGGGTGGGGGGCAACCCCGCCGGCGCCGTGGGTGACGCGGCAGAGTTTGCTCCGGTCGCGGCGCTTCAGGTCCCGCCAGCGCTTCTTGAGGTCCTCCACCTCGCGAGGGCAAGCGGCCACCGGGTTCACTTTATGCCGGATGAGCTCCCAGACTTTGCGCTTCTGACCCGGGGAGGCCCGGCCGGGCCCCGCTGCGAACAGCACCTGCTCGTGTTTCAACACCTGCTCGATCAGCACCTCCGTCTCCGCCTCGTTGAAATTGGCCTTGCGCCGCTTGGGCGAGTCTTCCGCCATCCTAAACCTCCAGCGGGGGAGGAGAGGGGGCTGCCGCTCCGAGAGTCCGCGATGGGCAAGGCCGCCCGCTCTTTATTGCGCCGCCACCGCCGCGCCGCCGGCTCTAGGCCAAACCCCGGGCCTCGCTCGGAAAGCAAATACCGCGCATGAGAGGAAAAGACGCGCAAACCCCCGGCGCAGGCGCCCCGCTTGTTGACATGGAAGGGGAGGGGGTGAGGCAACCCCGCTGCCGCGGACCACCTTTGAGCCCGCCCCGCTGTTGGGGTCCACCAATCACCAACTTCCAAACTTTCGGCGCCTCCCAATGGGGATCTTTGCCGGGAAAGGGCTTCGACTCCTCCACTCGTCCGTGCATTTCATTGCCCGCCCCTTGTCCGGAGCCGGAGGCTCTTGGCCACGCCCCATCGTGCCTTTCAGCACCAGGAGCGCGCGCTCTTTTTTTTTTCTTTTTCTGGTGCCCCCCTTGAGAATTATGATCCCGCCTTCCCGGAGGGGGGGGCGGTGCCCTCGCAACCCAGAGCGTCCGGCCTCTCATCCGTCTCTCCCCCCCCCGCGCCCGCCCGCTGCGTGCTCCTCACGTGCTGAGCAGTAACCCGGAGTTAGAAGGAAACTAGGTCCCGCCCCTTCTTTCTTTCTCCCCCCTCCCCCTCCCCCTCCCCTCTCTCTCTCGCTGCTGCTCAGGGCGGCTTCGGGGGCTGCAGCGAGGCGTATTTGCGCGCCTTCCCCGAAGGCTGCAGAAGCGGCGCCTGGGCGGTGGGGGATGGCGGCTGCTTTGGAGCTGTTCTTGCGGGACGAGGTGGCAGCCGGCGCGGTGGTGCGGTGGCTGAAGTCAAGCCGGAGCTGCGCCGAAGAGGTAAAAACGCGCGCAGCCCGCTTTGGCGACAGCGGCGCTTCTTTTCAGTCAGCCCTCCGTGGGGCGGGAAGTTGGCGGGGGCGGTGAAGTTCCTTCTCGCCTTCAGGGGAGGCGGGAAAAAGGAATGGTCGCCGCGCGCTGCCTGTTAGGCGCTCCTCCTGCGCGGCCCTGGAGGCTCTGGGAGCAGGGTGCCCCTGGGGCCTCCTTGATGGTGCGCGAAGGCGGTCTTTATCTTGGGGGAACCGCGTAATCCTGAGCCCCCCGAGATCCCGCGCACTCCTCCTCCCAGTTTCACTGACCTGTACGTGCTTGCAGGTCAGCCTTGGCTGAGGCTCAGGGTCTTTGCAACCCATTTCTGGGGAGTGCATTTCCCCCTTGAAATAAGGCTGGGAAAAGTCGGAGGAAACTTATTCCCAAGCAAACGCGCCCCGAGTTGCAGATGTGATGAAGACCATATTTCATATGCGTCTATTGTCTTTTGCGCATGTGGGAATGAGTTCTTTATTTAAAAAAAAAGTTTTGCCTGTAGGGTGACAAATCAAAACGTTCATGATCTTGGATTACCTAAAAGGGAGAAAGCAACGGCAGTGCCTTTTCCCGTGCGGAGTTCAAGTAACATTGTATCGAAAGCTCACCAAGTTACTTTGGCACCTGCAGCAAAGTGTGTGTGTGTGTGTGTGAGTGAGATAACTACTTGTTTGTCAAACAGCACAAGCGTTCACATCAATCTAGTTTAGCAGAAGCCAGTTTTACATATAATCTAGGATTTACTGATCAAGGATCACATTTAATATGCTATCTAAAATCATCAGGAACTGACATAGGGTCCACAAGCACAATTCTTAGGTAGAAAATTTATACCGGAAGAACTGTAGAAATCCTGAACTAAGCATGATGAAGTCTTCTGTGTATCAGTTCACTGGACTAATGTTGGATATAAGTACTTGGTCTGTCGTACACATGTATATGTCTTGCTTGCTCTGTAATGTTTAAAGTAACATTACAGCCTAACTGTGCAAAAGTGTTTTTTATAACCAGTGAATAAATCAGTGTTCAGCAACTCCCAGTAATTGGAAAGTAAATTATACTGCCTTTGTAAGCAGCTGTTTGAATAACTATTTGATTGTCTTTTTATTACACTGCTTATTGTGTAGGATATTTGAAAAGGACTCTCCTGTGATTACAGTAATTAAGTAGTGCATTGCTGATTAAAGCATTCTTACTGTCATTCAAAAGATTGTCTTTATCTTCAGTACCTTTATATTTTGGGTGGTGTGTGGGAACTAATAAGATTTTTAAGGCCATTTGTTGGTCTAGAGATGCTAAAGAGGTGCCAGTTAATTATTTTATTTTAATTATTAAATCTTCTATTGTTAAAATTAACAATAAAAAACTTGAAGTAGAAATAAAAGAAACTAAGGGCAAACCCAGATACACAAAATAAAGCCAGTAGGTTCTGGACATATTTATATTTAAAAGACTCTCTGCTGTAAATTAAAAAAAATGTTTAAGAAACAAATAGGAAGCTTGCAGGTTGCAAAGCAAAACTAAAATACTCTAGCTAGCACAATACTTACTTTTTGCAATGGATGCCAGAGATTCTAATTTCCCTTCTGATAAGGAATGAAACCACAGGCATAGGCAGAGCACCAGTGTACTTTGCTTATACAAAAAAAAAGAGGTGACCTCAGTGGCAGAATCCTTCACTTCCCTGATATTTTTCAGTCTGTCAAATATCAGTTCTGTCAAGGGTTTCGTATGACTAGATGATTTTTTTTAAAAAAAACCCTGTTTAGTGAACTCTGATACAAAAGTAGGGAAAGAAGGAATGTGGGTTGGAAAGCCATCATAATTTACTAGTATGTTTATTAATGTACAAACTGATTTGAATATAATTCAGTATATAAAATATAATTGTCACTTGAAATGCAAAACAGATGGTTCTTAGATTTTATTTAGTCAGAACTTTTTTGGACTGCTCTTAATTTGATTTAATGCTGTAAAGGCAAAACAAAGCCTCATGGTCCATAGTGAGAAACATTTCTACACTACTATTGCATTTATTATTATATAATCATGTTTTCCTTTCCAAGGGAAATTATAGTCCTGCAATTTCTAGCTTCTTGGTTTTTTTGAGAGAGAATGACATTTAATGACATTTTTCCTGACATACAAAGACTTCTGAAACCAGGGTAAATGTAAATATAAATCAGCGTTCATAAATATTGGGTTTCCTTGACATACATACATACATACATACATACATATAAAACTTTACCCATACATACAACTGAATAGTAATACTTCGAAGTTGAAATCCTGCTTCCTAGCATGCATTATAAAAAATACTACTAAATGTAATACATTTTCTAAATATATAAAATAATCTAGAGCACTTTCTGAAAAAAAAAATGCTGCTTTCAGAAGACAACTTTCCTGCTGGAAGCATTTAATTAGACTCCTGGGAAGAAAGCCTGCAAATAAGGAGTATTAGCATTGCTCAGTAATTCCTACACTGTCATTTACTTAGACTGTAGCTTGCCTTGCAGTATCAAGGTAGTTATGAGTTCTGCTAGAAAATTGATTCTGGGGAGGCTTATCCAGTTTTCCCTCTTAGAGGGAGAGTATTTCTGAATGTAATTCAGCTCTGAGTTTTGATGTCAGTAAAAAGGAATAAAGGTAAATGTCACTGATTTTTTTCTTCTTTCACTCCCAGAAGTAGGACTTCTACTCTTCTGCTCCAAGTAGCCATCTTTCTACAAGATATTAAAGAAATACATGGGAAAGTACATTTTGAGAGAAATTGACTAACAGTAAAACCATCTCCATTGTACCAGTTTCTCCATGATTTAGAATAGCAGTCTTCAACTTCTCCGTCTTTGTGGAGCCATGATGGTGGGCGTGGGGAATGGTTTTGCACAAATGCAGTTTTACTTGCCCACCGCTCGCGCCGTTCGCTACATGCAGCAGCTGGTATTGGACCCCAGACCCGGGGGTTGGAGACTCCTGATTTAGAAGTGTTCTGTGGATGTAAACAGGCAGATTCTGGATTAAATGGTCACAAAGTATTAAATTGGAATTCTGTATATTGATAGAACAATATGTAATCACATGTCATTGCCATCTGTTAATTTGAGATGAGAAGTGATTATGATTTAATACATTATAATAAGACTCTGATTTCTGGTTTTAGATTTCCTGAGGATTTGGTTTTGAATTGGTTTCATTTTGCTTTGTATGTTTATAACAGAAATTTATAACGGAGGTCATTCTTGTAAAGAAATGCATAAAGTCATGCATGTCTGAAGTAAAATTCAGATTAAAATAAACCAGTTCATATTTATTATGATTTGTTTATACAGGACACTCCAATTCACCCCAAACTTGTTGCCCTTAATTTGCTTCAAAAAGACTTTGTTCCTTTTTTGCTGAACTATATCAGGGAACAGACTAGTCAGATATTGACCCATGGACCATCTACTCCTGCTAAAATTCCAAACTCCAAGATCCTGAGAAATTCTAGTAGCTATAGGAACCAAAGGACTGGATCTGAAAAAAAGTTCCATACTAGTAGCTGTCGAGGACAACTTTTCTTTGATATGGCTCCTCCTAGCTTGCAATCTCCAAACACCAGTATTTCTGCTTCAGAACTGCATGGATCTTCAGTTGTTAATGGGTCAAGTGAACTGAATTCCAGCAGTGATCTCTTAAATGTGGATCTCAGCACTAGCTCAAGCGTGGGTTCCAGCCCTCTTTTTTCTCGCAGTGAGAGACGATCTGCTCAGAAAACAAACTTGGGGAGTTTTCTTGTTGCTGCCCCAGTAAGGCGAAGCAGAAGAAAAGGAAGCAGTTGTACAAGTGGTTCTAGTTGGCCAATGGGACATGATGTAGGAAGAAACACAAGTGATGTAAAAAGTGAAAGTTCCTCATTCTCTTCATTGAGACAGAAGAAACCGAGTGAAATGAATCTTGTCTCCACTTGTTCACCATCTGACCAGCTTAACTTACATGATTTGGAGGAGTTTCCACCCATGAGTGCTGCTGGAAAAATAAAGTAAGTCTCAATTCTCAAATCTCCTTGGTAATTCTGATGAAAAGGAGATTCCTTGCTTCTGGGATGGCAAGATAACTTTTAGAGAAATGCAGGACCCGAAGCAAAGTTTTTTCCAATGTGATGTAACTACAGGATTCAGGATTCTCTTCTGTATTATTTAATTTCTATATGAATACTGTATGTTGATGCCACTCAAATATATGTACTGGTAGTCCTTGACTTACAGCCAGTCATTTAGTGTCAGTTTGAAGTTACAGCAGCACAAAAAAAAATGACTTATGATCATTTTCAGACTTGCAACATTGCAGCATACTCATGGTCATGTGATCAAAATTTATTTGGGTGCTTCCAACTGGCATGCATTTATGACGGATGCACTGTTCCGGGGTCATGTGATCACCATTTTTAACCTTCCTAAACAGCTTCTTACAAGCAGAGTCAATTTGGGAACCCAGATTCACCTAATGACCATATGATTCACTTAGCAATTTCAGTGATTTGCTTAACTGTGGTTAAAAAAAAAATCATTCTGTTGATTATCTAGCTTCAGTCCCCCTTACAAATGCTAACACTTTAAATTGCCTTCTTCTTCTCTACAACTTTGCTTCAGGTGAGTGTGTTTAATAGCTGCTCATTTTTACAGCTAAAGCCAAAATATTGATTAGTTGCCTGTGATATTACATGGAACATGATTACATCTTTTATGTAAAATCTATTCAGTTAACAAAATAATTTCTTGATAAATATGTATATTTGATAGAATAATCACATAGAACAATCTTTCTCAACCTTGGGAATTTTAAGATGTGCGGTCCTTGGTTCCCAGTATTCCCCAACAAGCCAGGATGACTGGGAATTGGAAGTCCCCACATCTTGAAGTTCCCAGGGTTGAGAAACTGGTAGATTAGGGCATGAGTTACTGGGCTTGCAGGCTCTTGGGTTTTTCATGGAAAAATATTGAAGAGAAAGGGGCATTAACTTGAGCTTTTGGAAAGTAATGCATTAATTTATAGAAGAAATAAATAATTAAATTTATTAAAGTATTTAGCCAGTTGCCAGTAAATGGCTGCAGAATATTGTAGATTTGGATTATCTGGATGAAGAAGGAAACTTTCAAGGGACTACAGCAATTTCTGTTATGAAATCTTACTGTTGGAGTTTTATATTGTAGAAAAAAAGAAGAGTAAGGAAGAATGCAATTAAACTATTAAAAAAAATCATGTTATTGAAAAAATAGAAAGTGAAACCCCCAACATTTTTCTCCTCCCACAAAGTACTAGAATCCTATGCAACCAATAAAGTTGCATTATGGTAGATTTGGAATAGATAAAAAGTATTTCTTCACAGATCACAAACAAAAACAGTGGAAATTGCTACTATAACATGTAGCAAACATATTCATTAAGGATATATTCTGTTTCCAATATCAGAAGCAGTATATTTATTAGTTTCAGTTTTTTCAGGATGGAGAAAAAGAAAAACAATGCTATTGTACCCACATCTTATTTACATATTCCTCAAAAGCTTAATAGTCACTTATTCAAGGAATAAGTCACTAGGAAACAATATTGTATTATTGGAACCTAGCCTTGATCTATCAGGTATCTTCTTTTATCTTAAATATTGAAAGGTTTACTGTCTCTTGAAATGATTTTCTCTTTGGTTTTAGCAAAACCAAACCATCAAGAAGAATAAATCCTACTCCTGTGAGTACAGAGAGAACTCTGTCCAAGCCCAAAATATGCTTCACT
The DNA here is from genome assembly GCA_017656035.1 of Myanophis thanlyinensis. NCBI lineage: Eukaryota > Metazoa > Chordata > Lepidosauria > Squamata > Homalopsidae > Myanophis > Myanophis thanlyinensis. The sequence goes on along the minus strand of JAEANM010002515.1, from coordinate 9,631 downwards.
TCTACACCTGTTGGCAACTCTCAAGTTCAGTCTGGAGCAAGTTCTGAGATCCTTACTGATTCTCAGGAAATGAATTTAAATTCTGTTACAAGGAGCCTTCAGGAAGAAAGAGAGATGTTGAAGAAAGAAAGGTAATAAAATTTGTGATCTGGTGCCCAAAGGGAGAGAGAGATACGCTATGGGTTGACAGTGTGATTTCAGGCATTTCTTAATGGAATGGGACAACTCACCATAGCCAACTCACCACAGCCAACTCATTGCAATGGCCAGCTTACTATAGGCCAACTCGCTGCAAGACAATCCAACAATTACATTTAATTATTTAAAATATTTTTGTCATATTTGATTTTGTGCCTTCTTTGGTATCCTTTCTTTAATGACTCTATTCCACTTTTCTTCGATATTAGTGTAACTGTTGTTCTGTGGTGAGTTGTTCCATGGCGAGTTGTTCTCCAGCAAGGTGGCAGCAGCAAATTGGCCATGATGAATTGCTGTGTGAGTTGTCATAGGCCCATTTCTTAAAAGAAGTAGAACCTCTTACATATGTTTAAAATGACTTCTACATTGCATTTAACAGAGATGTGATTTGGAAGTTCTAAATATTGTCCTTAGGTTCATAGGTAACTGGATTTATTTTCAGATTTAGTCCATAGTATATTAACATGCTGTTGTTACAAATACAAATAGGAAATAGCAGTAAAAAGCATTAAAGCAAGTTTCTTAAAGACTTCACATTTCTTTAACTTCTGGATAAATGCCTGAAATAATCCAGCAGATGCAGTAGAAAAGGCAATGTTTTAGTATTTTTATGATTTATAATTCTGTGGCCATTTATTCTTTTTTTTATTACAGATCTAAATTATTGCATCACACATCTTCCTCTATAAGTTTATCTCTGGATTCTGGCACGCCCACCAAATCTAATGTTGGTTGGAATGTATATCTCCAAACTGAAAACCAGTCAGTTACCTCAGCTGATGTCAACAAAGTGACTTACAGAAAACAGCTGGAACACCTAGCTGAACTTTATTCCATTTGCATAGCAGGTAGCAAAATTGAAACCGATTAACACTTGGGATTTTTATTGATTTGAGAGAAGAGCAAGAATGACGATGTGTGTGCACAGACATTTATCAGAGATGAAATTTCAAATGAATCTTGCTTTGAAAAAACAGCTGATAAAACTACAATGCTGTTCTTACACCAGACTTTTATATGTTTTATGGGCTATGCTGTTCATGATAATGCTATAATAATACATACTTGGAAAGCTGAGAAATCAAAATTTGTACTTTAGTTTTTTAAATTAATTTATACAAATTATATACATTGACTGGCATTGCTATAGGCAGGGCTCGACTTTTATTATTTATTTATAAAATTTATTTGCTGCCTAACTCTCTCCTGCGACTCTGAGTAGCTTGTGGCCATTCTTTCAGCGACTGTTTGAAGTATGATGGTGCTGAATGAATGGTTGTTATGACTAGTTCTTGAAGTTCTGGCCTTATTATGCAATCTTTGCAGCCGCATAGCACTTTCCTTGTCGTATCTCCCCTGCTATTCATGCGATCCAATCTTCCCTTGCCACACCTCCCTTGCCACTTTTGCACCCCTGAGGATCCTCCTGAAGACCAGCCTTCCTTGCATGCCAACACAGCTTGCCCAAGCCTTGTCATACTTCCTCCATACCCCCATGTACCCCTTGATCCTATCCTCTACCCAGCAACCAGCCCAAGCTTCACTGTGCGCATACTGCACCACTCAAGCCCCCCATGCACCTGTGCATATCCTGCGCAAGCAAGTCAGCAGGAAGTAAATGGCTGCTGCCTGGTGGGAGACTTGGAATGTGGGAAGCCAGCAGGAAGTTGCAAGGAGAACCTTATCTAATGATCATTGCAGTTTAGTTAACGACAGTAGTTGGGATTGCTGTCATAATTTGAGGACTATCCATAATAAATCATGGCTTATAAACAACAGTAGCTAAGCCAAAACAAAACCAATTATATTTTTTGCATGTTCTGTATATTAGAATATTATATTAAGCCATAGTATGGTTGGAATTCTAGCATATTATGTGACATTTTGGTCTATTAGGTATGGTTTATACAAAACAGGGTGTTTATGCAATTGTCATTCTGTTCGACAAGGTTTAGTACCAAAGCTTTGCTCAATGAGAATGAAAAATCCTGATTAATCCAAGCCATGGATTAATTGTATCAAGCCTGAATTATTACAGAAAAGGATAGCATTAGGTTAAAACAAGTTCTTGGAATGTCTGATTGTATAATACAGTTTTTAGTTTGTGAAAAGTCTTCCGAGGAAGACAAATCAGACCTTAGGTTAATGCAAGGAAACTATTCTTTTAATAGCAGGGTTCCCTTGAGACTAGGCTCTTGGGTATAGTGTCCAGCCAGAACTGAATGGGAATAGTCATTTTCTCTTCAAGATGCTTCCTTTTCTCATTCTCCAGTTTCTTTTGCTGGAAGCAGCTTCTGAAACTATTATAGGTTACTAGCCATTTGCATTAGGCAACTGCAAGTCCTTGATATTTTGGTGTAAAATAATAAAAATAAATATTTTTTTCCTGAAAGTTAAATCAATCTGTTAAAGCAGTTTTTAATTGGATAACATTTTATAAACCCTAGCATCTAACTTTAAATTTATTTTTTAGTTACATATATTTTATCAATGTCTTAAAAAGGATTATATTTTGCTCCTTAAAATATAAAAGTTTGTTTAATCTAAACACAGGTTGATATGATCGTACATTTCTTTAAAATACAAGTAGTCCTTGATTTACAACAGTTCATTTAATGAGTGTTCAAAGTTACAACAGCACTGAAAAAATTGATTTATGATCATTTTCCACACTTATGTCTGTTACAGCATCCTCATGGTCACCTTATTTATATTTGGATGCCTGACAACTGGTTTATATTTCTGATGGTTGCAATGTCCCATGTCATACAATCATCTTTTGTGTCCTTTTGACAAGCAAAGTCAATGGGGAAGCCTGATTCATTTAACAACCGTGTTAGTAATTTAACAACTGCAGTGATTCACTTAACAAAAAAAGTTTTAAAATGTGGCAAAACTGGCTTAATAAATTTCTTACTTACCAACATAAATTTTTGGCCCAATTGTTGTTGTTAGTAACGAACCCAGAAGGAACCTTTTGGATGACTGCTATTCTTGTTTACTCTTTTTTGCAGAAAACCTGGTGCCAAATATCTTCTCAGAGCTTTTCTTTGTATTGCAGCTGCTAACAGCAAAGGGAACTTCCTTTGCAGAAGATAGGGAGAGTAACCTGGGATTTATGGAACAAAATAAAGGTCAGACATGATATAAGAATCCTTGGAAGTCATACATGATATGAATATCATAGCACATACGATAGTAAACAATGTTAGAAGGATTCTACTAAACAAAATAAGAAATTTTGGAAAAGTTTCATTTAAGTGGACCGAACAATTTATTTTTAGCTTACATAGCAATAGCACTTAGCTTAGGGATGGCAGATGGATGGAAAGATTAGACACGCAGAGAGATTTCTCATTTTAAGAACTAACTTAGTAATAACAATAGCAGTTATATACTTATAGATTTATCTACCGCTTATATAAATCTATAGACTTAGACTTATATACTGCTTCACATTGCTTTATAGCCCTCTCTAAGTGGTTTACAGAATCAGTCTATTGTCCCCAACAATCTGGGTCGTCATTTTACCCACCTCGGAAGGATGGAAGGCTGAGTCAACTTTGAGGCAGTGAGAATCAAACTGCTGACCTGGCAGCCAGCAGTCATCAGAATTAGCCTGCAATACTGCATTCTAACCACTATGCCACCAGGGCTATTTTACTCATTACAAAGCTGCAGAAATTATAGCTTCTCACTGTATCTAAAAAAACTGAGAAATTATGATTAAGGTTTTACTAGGCATGTTATGTTGCAAGGCAGATTTCAACTGTGATTTAATATGCATTGTTTGAAAATCATTAACCATAGTATCCCAGTACATACATACATACATACATACATACAACAGGAAGCCATGTTTAACATCTAGGTTTCTGGCTTATTTCCTCATTTGGGCAACAAGGGTATTTAAAATAAAAATTCTGAGCAGTTGATGCTGTCTGCTGAGAAGAGTATAACATTGTATAATTCCTTTGCTAGTTATTCTTTCCTAGGTGTTCAAGGTAAGTGGCAGTCCTAGAAGTAGTATTTTTGTTCTTGACCAGCCTGAATTCTGTGGAATGAGTTCCCTCAAGTGTTTTTTTATTCCTGTTTTATTTACAGATTTGATTGAGAGGCAGTACTTTTACAATATACACAACTGTGTTTTCTTTGCTGTGCAAGTTTTGGATTATCAGTTTGAGTAAGTGCAATAATTTAGCTGCTTTCATAAGAAAGCAGATATTTTCATACCCGGTATTTATTTCAAACTGTTTGTAGGCTACATACCTTTCCTATTATTTTGATTATTTGTTTGACATCATAAATTTATCTCTTTATATCATACAATTCTGAGCAATGCACAAGGGGCACAACAGTAATCTTGGCATATAAAGAACTCACATCAATAAAAACAATCCAGAAAAAAGAAAAGATAGCTATCATTCGTTCTCCCTTGGCATCAAAAGCCCCACTTAGAAAGGAAGATTTTCAGAAGCTTCCTAAATCTTACCTATATTTCTCCCAGCATAGCTCCAGTCAATGAGTGACATAGCTCAGAATGCAGACTGTCAGTGGAGGATGTAAAGAGTAGCAATGGAGTGGAATTCATCCTCTTTGGATTTAAATATAATACCACAATGTGCTTTTCTTCTTGATTGCTGTTGTCTTGGCAGAATTGTTTCACATTTAGAGAAAGGGACACTGAAGCTCCTTGCTGAGAATGACAGAATTGCATCTTTTTCCCTTGGATTGCATGAGAGGCTAATGGCAGCCTATGAAAACACAACGGCAAAGGTAATACGGTATGAAGCAAATAATAGAAGGGCTTTTCAAAACTTTTTGGGAATTACTTCTTGGAGACAAAAAAGATTGTTTCATCAGTATCCGTGTTATTGCTAGTAGCGCTGGTGTGTTTATTTTCCTGAAGTACTTTTGTTCACACCAGCTTTTTGAAGTGTGCACATGAACCTTTCTCTGCTATGTAAATGGTAGTTACAATTAACTGAAGAATAAGGGAATACTATTATTAGAATAACAGGATAAGAGCAGCATGTGAAATAACAAAAGCACCTTTTGTGGGTTAGGTTGGTCATCTGATTGTAATACTACAAATTGACTTAAATTTATGTTTTCACAATGAATCTAAGGCATAGGAAGGGGAACAGATTGCAATTCCAATTTTAAGGCTTGTTCCTGCATACTTTACTTAGAGAGAAACACATATTGAAATGGAGAACTGCTTACTTAACTTTATGTACAATTAACAGGTTTCTCTCTGGTTGCCTTCATGTGTGCAGTCAGTTTCTTTTCAACCAGAAACTGACAATCGATCTAACTTTTCCAGTGATAAGGCATTTCATATATTCAAGAAGCAAAGGTAAGAACTCTTGGTTTCCCTTCATCAAATGCTGCAACAATAATAAACTTGATTAAAAAAATAATTAGCAAGTCATTTTAATTGCTAAATTTGAACATATTGTTTACAAGAGAATCACTTCCAAATCTAGTACAAAAGTTCAAAAGCAAATTCCCTTTTAAAGAAAAGAAGAGAGTAATCTTTTTATAAGAATGTAATTGTTTACTTTTTGATAGTCTTGGAAAACTTAAAATTTTGCAAATACTCCCATTCTTCTTTAATTCTTTAAAATAGTCTATTTTTCTTCCTTTAATACATTTATTTTTTATTTATAAAATTTCTATCCATTTTTAATATCAAAACAATCCACTTCTTATTTAATTACCGGTACCTGATTATCCTGCATTATTTATTTACTTATTGTTCAATTTGTCTGCCACAATCTCATATTTGTATTGTATTATTGGTATGCTAACGTTGTTTTAGTTTATCAATTTTGCATTAAAAAAACTGATGCCTTCAAGAGTTATTATTTTTATACATTTAAACCAATGACATTTACTTCTGAAGAAATCTATATACATTTGCTAGGTTGTTTAACTTTATGGAGAACCTTGTAGAATGCCTATTTAATTTATTTAAATTTTGCAACAAAAATATTGTAAGAATTGGTGAAATTCTATCATAACTATGGAGCTGATATACAGATAGAATAATATAACAAATTATGATAATTGTATTTTCAGATATTGACACTAATATGTCTACCTTGTTCAATAGAGATATTTTCTATGAATTGCTGCGTGATTGGGAAGATAACTTTGAAAAAACAGGCTGGGATTTTGAGAAATGTCTAGGAGATAGGATCAGGTAAGAGATTTTAATGCAACAATTGAATCAAGGTAATTTACAAAAATTAATGACAAGGATAAATAGAAAAGAGTCCTTGTACCTCTTTGTAGCCCAGTAGGTGATGACTAGTGATTATTTTGGAAAGCATTGGAAAATATCTGATCTAATAATATCTCAGTACCATGATTTGCAAAGAATCCCCTAAGAATATAACAAATTCATATGATTTGAAATTGTAAGATCAGAACTTGTAAGAAGCAAAGAATAACCCATATTTTTGATAATGACAACAAATGAAATGTAGTCATGAATTAAGAATTTGTTAAAGAAGAGATTAAAAAATGCCTCCAAATAAATCCTGGAACCCAAAGAGAACCGACAGAGGTCCAGGAATCGATTTTCAGAAAAAAACATAGTTAAATAAACTCCAATTAAAAGGGGTTGCATTGGCACATGGACATTACTATAATTCACTCATACTTAATAAGAGCAAAAAAATTGGCTCTTTCTCTTTTTGTGACTTTATTGGATAGAGTGTAAATATGAAAATACATTTAGAAAAATCATAGGAGGCCTATCAAGTCCCTTTTTCCCCTTAAAAAAGTACATTGCAGTGCTTCAGTTTTCCAAAAATAACTGTCATGCGCTGAGAAAGAGTGACTGAGTCACCAAGTGAGGTTCCAGGATAGGGTGGATTGAGGGCGGGGGGAAAGCAGAACCAATATTTCATAGTTTCAAATTACACAAGTTATTTAGAGATTTGTTACTTTCTTAGGGATTCTAAAATAGTAACTTCTCATTTATTTATAATAACAGACACTTGTTTCTTGTTTTGCAGGGTTATGATGGCACATCTTTCAGCAGCTTGTAACTATAGTCACTTTGCCCGTCTCTTTCAAAAACAGCTTCTTCAGGTAGGTTTGTGGTTGCATTTTTTAAAAATAAACAAAGATGTTTTGCTTTGTAATAGCAAGATATTTATGATAACTAAGCTTTTCTATGCTTGGGGTCTTTAGTGCTCTCTGAGCAAAATATTGTTCTTCTGTCTCCTATTTTCCCCCCCCCCCCTTCTGTTTCAAAGATGTGTAAAGGATCAGTTGGTGGAGGCACAAGTTGGGGAGATACTCCAGACCAGGATGTCCTTAACATGTTAGGTCCAGATAATCTGAACCGACTGAAGAGGCTGCAAGAGAGATTCCTTGTTCCTCAGAGCATCAGAGGACCTTGTCCTCCTCCTTCTTTCCCAGGATGCCAACAGTTTTTCAGGGACTTCATCCTCAGTGCAGGGAGGTGAGCTGCTTTTGCCACTCACTTAAGCTGTTTTACTAAGTAAAAGCATTTAATAGTTTTGCCTTTGGTTCTGACAAGTTTTTCAAGTGTGCCACAAAGAGTGCCTTGGAGGAATCACTAAAGCAGGGGTGTCAAATTCAAGGCCTGGGGGCTGGATTTGGCTCATGGGGTGCTTAGATCTGGCCTGTGGGGCTGCCTTGGAAACAGCAAAAGACCGGCCTGCAGTGCCTCTAACTAGTGAAAAAGGAGCTCAGGAGGGACTGTCCGCGTTTTTGCTCCGCTTTTGATGGTAGAGCGTTGCAATAGGCTATTGGAGCCGAAAACAGAGCTTGGGAGCCCGTTTTCACTGGCAGAGCACTTGGGCCACCACAGGTGCCCCTGACACACGAGTGATGTCAAGCCACACCCACCCTGGCCACTCTCACCCTGGACCCCCCCAAGGTCAAACAAAACCCTGATACGGCCCTCAGTGAAGTCAAGTTTGACACCCCTGCTCTAAATTCGTATATAAACTATTCCGGGGTTCCCGTTTCTTAACCTGTTTATTGGCTTCATTAGTAGAATGATTACAAGAGGCCAGAGAGATTTCAAAATTCTTCAAAGCAAAATAAGATTGCATTGTTTTTCAATGTTATTGTGTGGTCTTATTGCTTACTTGAAGTTTGAAGTAATGTATTTGGGCTAGAGCTGGGTTTTTTGTTTACAGTGAACATTGCAAACGTATAACAAAGGAATGTGAGAAAAATAACAAAACTATTCTGCAATTTGAAGTGCATCTGTAATACCTGTCAAAAATGATTCTGTAGCATATGGCTACTATTGCTTTGGTGGATCTTGGTGTTGTTCTGATGTTGTTAAAATGAATTTTTTTTCTCAAAAATATGCAACAGCATAAATGATTGGTCCATAATTAGGGAGCTTTCTCTCAAGATACACAAACGCAGTGTAGAGGATTGTCCTATATGTAACAAAAATGAAGATAAAGCATATAGCTGGTAAAGAATTTTTCATCCCCAACAGAAATAGATCAGAAATAGTGCACAGAAGAGATAAGGTAGGAAGACCTTGTTTCTTTTCAATTTCAGAAAGTTGATGAAGCTTTTCTACTTTAAATTATGAGACATCAAAAGACTAGTCTGTATGTCTGAGAAAAATGCTTAAGTCCATTGTGCAGTTCTTTGGTTATGAACAAACTTCAATTCAATAGGTGGGAACCACTTCTAACTGTAGGTAGATCTGCTTTTAAAAATTGATTGCATTTGAGAACATAAGGCTGGAGTAAAGTGGTATGAATCAACCTGGAATGTTTTTTTTATTTTGATTCTACATGAAAAGACATATCTCACATTTCAAAGACAATTTCTCAAAAAACTTATAATGCTAACAAAAAGTATAATAACAATGTGAAAAAAGGAAAACATCATCTGAAGTTGGAAAAAATAGCAAAACAAAAATATTTTACTTCACAGTAAAAATAAGAAGTAAAGCATTTTTCCTTCTTCCAGATATTGTATATTAAGCATTCAGTTGGTTTTCCTAGAAAGAGTTGATTAATGGATAAGATAGTTGAGTTAATTTGATTTTAAGTATGCTCTTCATTGTATTAGCCATTTGGAATCTTACTACCCTACCTACTTCAAATTTGGATTGTTCTCATAATCTCTGTTCCATAAGGAATGTTAGCTGAGCCCTCTTGATTGGTTGTTCTGCTGTTTGTTTGCTTACTATCGATTTGCAAGATGAAAGTTGTTTGGATCTTAGCATGTGGTGTAGTGAGTTGTTGTTAAGTACAAAAAAATACTCTGGGCTAGTACCATTTTTTATCTTATTGTCAGCTGCTCAGAGTTGCAGAAGTAAAAAAAGCAGCCTTATAAGTAAATTCAAATTTTATTTGTCACATGCACAATCATACATGGTACAATATGCAGTGAAATGCTTACGCAGCCATTCACA
>JAEANM010002514.1:0-24376 GCA_017656035.1 Myanophis thanlyinensis | reverse complement strand
AGAAACTGCCTCTCCCCTTATTACATTGTAACTTTGGTGACGTTTAATTCTGTGCTTGGTGATGTTTAATCCTGTGGATTAAATCCACAGAACCAGTAGTAAAAAAAATTAAATTTCACCACTGATTTGTTTAACCACAAGGTAGAGAATAAGCTATTGTTGCTGCTATAAATGTGGTTTGCATACTAAGATTCACATAAGTCTATAAACTATGGCTTACATTCTACAATGTCAGGATTCACACAATATACTAAATCAAAACCAAACAAACCATGTTATAGTCAGATGTTTCATATATCCAATGTATATCATATTCTTGTGGCTGCAATAAGAATTCACTGTTGGCTTATAAGCAATCTGCCACCTTGTCCTACAATCAGTCTTCCTTGACTGTATGATTCAGCAGTTGCATGGATCATTTGTGAAATGCAATTGTAAATCATGCCACTTAGGATAAGGACTGAAATTTAATACCAGAATGAACATTCTGAAATCTACTTCCTCCTAATAGATATAAATGTTGCACAATTTTGGATTGGGTTGGACACAGAAAAATGGTTCCTTGTTCTTCATGATGCTAAACTATATAAACAATTTCCATCAGTAAACTATTACATTGATTATTTCTTCATTGCAATTATAACCTGCCTTTCTCTGGATGCACATTGGGGCTTTAATGGGGTTTCCCCAAGAATCCTTGGCACCACATCACTCAGTGAGTACATGATTGGATAGAAACAGACATTAGATTTCCCTGGTTCAAGTACAAGATATCAATCACCACAACACATTTACAAATCAGGGTTAATAAATAAGTACAGCTCATAAATGCCAAGCTGGAAAATACATTGATAACAATATCAAAAAAACATTACTTTAAACTCCATATTATTCTGAGGAAACTATCCATTTTTTTCAGGAAAATAAATCAAGCTACAATAAAAAAAATCAACCTGAGAAATGAAAGAAAGGGAAGGAATGCAACAACTACAAACTCCCTTGTCCTAGTTGTGCACAACCATCTTTTCTTGTCCAAAGTTCCAGACAGAAATACAAATAGGCATTTGCTAATGGTAGCTCATAAAATACTGGAATAGCATAAAAGGAGCTACAAAATATTTGTACAATTGGGTTTCACTAGGATAATACAGGCATAATTAAATCACAGACCGTGTGTTATTCCCAAGTCTCATAGCTATCTGAAAACTGACCCTGAACAGAGTTAATTAGAAAGCATTACATCTCACAGTATCAGGTGATCAGAAAATGATTTAATCTGCTGTGGTCCATTAATACATATGAGTCATCATTTGAAGTTGCTGTAATCAACCACTATATGAACTTTCTTCCATGAAGCTTAAATCAGCCCACAAATTTGTCTGAATTTATGATCTTATTGAGCAGATTTATTACTTAAATTTAAAAACACTGGATAGGATACAAGCCAAAGGGAAGGTTTTGCTGTTGACATTATGACTGTTTATATCAACAGCAAAACCATCTAGTCAAAGGATAGAGGGGCCATTCCAGGGAATGGGAGATCAGCAACATGGCGTTGAACTCTATTCAACAAACACCTGGTGGTGCCAATTCTGGATCTTAATATGTATCATATATTACCAAGATTTAATTGGGTGAAAATAGTGGTGTTACTTTTGGGAGATCTTTCTTTCCAAGGTTTTGGATCTTGGACAAATCATAAACTTAAAGTCAGAAGTGCACGTGAGACTGATCTTAAGAGAGAAAAAATATTATCAGGGACACTACTTCTAAGGTGGCAGGATATGAATATTTCTTATGTTAAGCTGGGCTTTAGGGACAAATGGAGTATTTTTCCAGTTACCAACAGACCTACTACACAGCCCCCTTCAGGCTTCTTGAACTTGCTTGGACTGTATTATTTATTCAGTTTTTAATGGCCACCTACTCACCAACTAGTTTCCAGCTGATGATCATAGAGCCTATGGAAGTCAGTCAGAGAAAGCTAGAGTTTTTGGCAACCTTGCTAGCTTAGTACATCCTGCTAGTTATATGTTAGACCCTCTCTTTGTCTTAGATGAATTGTGTGGTGATCTTAACATAGAGATATTATATCTAGCTGTAGCCTGATCCAGTTAAGAACTGCTGGTCAAGGCCCTTATAAGACAAACCTGTTAAGGTTTGTCTGGGAATGGTATGAAGGTACCATTAGGTGCTGTAGTGTATGGCTTGTATTGGAAATTAAATGAGGATAGTCTACCTCTCTTGGTTCTATCAGTTATCTTGGCAGCTTTTGATACAATGGACTGTGCCATCTTTCTAGGTTGCCCATGTGTGTTGAAGATTCAGAGGTATTTTTCTGTAATTGTTCCATTCTTACTTGGGCAATTCTAATAGGAGAAGAAAGGTTTCTCCATTAACTATTCCTTTTTAGGGTGCCATGGTGATCAGTCCTTTCCTCTTTACTGTTTCATATATATATGAAATATCTAGGAGACATTGTCCAATCATTAAAGATGTGATACCATCAGCAGGCTGATACTAAGCTTTATATTGTAGACCCAACTGGAGATGCTATCAGTCTTGTCCTATCCTCTAGTGGCTGTTAGGAGCTGGACAAAACATGCTGAGACTGAACCAAAGGAAGAATGCTGTGTGCACAGCATGGTTCTCTACTAATGCCACTGTTGCTCTCAGAAGGGTGGCATTGCTCTTTAGGGAGCAGATCTGCAATTTGAAATCCTGTATCCTGATCTATGATAAACTCTGTCATCTCAATTGCTTTATAATATTTTAAATTTTTGGTAAGCTATTTCATCAACATTGCTTATTATGGAGAATATAAACTAAATAATTATGCCTTTTAAACATTTCAAATGGAAATACCTTGGTTTTCTGTAATATACAGTCTTCAGAGTCTTTATTCTCTATGCCAGGGGTGTTGACCTCAATTTCATTGAGGGCCAGATCAGCGTTGTGTTTGACCTCGGGGTGGGCATGGCTAGCTCGATGTCACTTGTGTCAGGGGCGCCTGTGGCGGCCCAAGCACTCTGCTGGTGAAAATGGGCTCCCAAGCTCCATTTCTGGCTGTGACTGCATCCTGCAACCCTCTGGCTGCAAAAACGGAGCTCTGTTCTTGCTGGCAGAAGCACTGTGGGCCAATCCTTTACTGTTTCCAGGGTGGCTCCAAATGTCAAATTTAAGCACCCTGCAGGCCAGACTGAGTTTGACACCCCTGCTGTATGGTATTGATGTAAAAGCTGCTGCTTGTTGCTTCACTGGTCTTTTTTCTTCTGCAAAACCTGCACTAATAATGTCATTTAGTATGTCGAATAGTAGCAAACACTACTTAAAAATGATGTGAATATTTAACAGGGGCAGAACATCTGCCGTAGACCTCTGCTTATGAGATGCTTATAAGAACCTCTACAAAGTGCAGCATGTTATGAAGAAATACACTACTTTGAACCCATATACCATAGGGAAAGCATTATGCATGAGTAAATGAAAAATATTAAAGGAAGAAGAAGGAATTCAGGCTGAGATTAGCAATGCTTGGCACACTGGGCAGTTATGAGCTACTGAAAGGCCAAACTGAGCCTCTCTGAGATGGTATCAACTTACCATTGGGATAGTGAAGATAAAAGGACACTGCCAAGGTTAGTTAAATGCAACTCTTGTATTCTCTTCCTTCTAGTAAATTTCAAATTCTTTCTCTTTTGCAGAAAAGCATTTGAGAAAACATCTTGTGATCTTAATTTGGTAGACCTCTGAGGAAAGAAGTTCTGAACATTGAGGGTCTAAAATACTTTATAAAAGTGGGTATAGTCATAGAATGGCTACCATGGAAGCTGAACAACTCACAAAAGAGGTGTTTCTGTGAGAAGAGGCAGGCTGATTCAGCAGATTCAAAAGTATGTTCTGCTGCCATCTAATGGGACAACAAAAATGATTAATTAGCAGTTAGATTAATATGAGCCCTGGCTGGAACATCTCCAGAATGAATCCTACATTAGTTCAGACTTATTCTGTGCTATTTAGATGCGGCTGAAATTTAAAGAGGAATGCAAAAGAAAGTAATTTTGCTGAGTGCATGTTATGATCCATAATACAAACCTGCATTACCCATTAAATCTAAAGTGTAACAACGGCCCCAACTTGCCTTCCTCAGTTGCTTCCAGATATGCTAGATGACTGGTCCCAGAAGTTCTACTTAGTATGGCCTCTCCCAATGAATCACAGAGTTGGAAGGGACCTTGGAGATCTTCTAGTCCAACCCACTGCTCAAAGAGGAAAGTCTATACATTTTCAGACAAATGCATCCAGAGACCACCCGTTTGAAGAAAGTTGGAATAAAATCACTTCACTTCTCCTGCAGTGACACTCTCCTTTACCTACATTGTCTTTCCAAAGATATAATTGTGACATCTCTGCCTATCCACTGTATATTCTCTGACAAATCAGGTATGATTGTTCAATCATATTTTGCTGAAGCAACAATAGCTGGATTTGGACAAACCTGAACAAAGGAAAGAATGTTCTCAGCATAGATGGAAGGTTTTTATTGTCTACCCTTTCTTTAATAATTTTGTCTCCCTAAAGTCTAAAAATGGTCAAATATTTAAAAAGACATTTTAAAAGCAAAATGATAAACATCCTTTCCCCTGGATAGGCTTTTTATTTTTAAGAAGATAGAAATTAGATGCAGAAAAAAGGTTGCCAGAAGCAAATGTGTTGTTTGTGATAATGGTAAGATAATGGTATATCTGTGCCTGCTCACTGCAAGAGTGGATATTAATATAAACAAGGTGGTTTCCATGAGGTCACATGTACATTACAAAGTCTTTACAATTCTCCACAGTATTTAGCCAAACCTTCAGAAAACCAAAACACAGAACAAACATGGACACCAGAGGGTAGTATAGAGCTAGAGATCAGATTTGTATATAGCTCTTTTCAAATGAATGTCTTCAAAAGAAAATAAGGTGAAAACAGAATTAGCCTTTTTATCTGTTACTGTTTACACGCATTTCTTTCTATTTCCAAGCCTTGTCTCAAGCAAGACCGCTAATATTTCTCTATAACAAAGAAACTTTCAAGATCTATTAAAGTGGTGAATCAGATAAAAATGACTTCTGTTAAGATAATACTGTGGAGTGGGGTTTCTTAGGATATTGCAGCAGATGTGCACAGAGCTGCAGGTTGCAACTGTTCAATTCTTTGTCAGACAGTGTCCTTACTATGAAGAATAAACATGGTAGCTGTAAGTCAAAATACCCACTTCTAAATGCAGACAGATTTTTAGTTGACTGCAAAATTATACCCTAACAATTCAAGCAACCGAAATGCCCATCAACCTAACACGAAGATCAAAAAGACAGCTGCCCAAGGAAATAGCTATCTGCCTTGCTACTGTTAGAAGAAATATCCATGTGGATTCAGTTCCAAGTGGGGAGAAAGACACTGGAAACATGGAGACTGCTTGGAAGGATGGTTTATTGGTGGTTCAAGCTTGAAGTTCCAGGTGAAAAGAGCTGAGATGCTGAGAGCCCTTAGATTTTATACCCTCTGTGGTAGTTTGAATTTGGGCTTGTGTTCTGATTGGTTGTCAGATTCCCATGGTGTCATGGAAGGGTAACTTTATAGGTTGTCTTTTGAGTCCCAAGCTTGGTTGAATCTTTTGTCTGTGCCATGTGGATAGTTGGGCAATCCCATCCTGGGGCCAAGAGCCTTTTAAGTTGCAAATAAAGCTAGCTCAGTCTATTGTCTTCCAAATATTTATTTTATTTATTTATAACAAGATTTCTATACCGCCCCTCTCCCGATGGACTCGGGGCGGTGTACAGCCATCTAAAAACAAGATACACAAAAGTTAAAATACGATTAAAATAGATTAAATCAGTGGCCAAAATAGGAATTCAAATAAACCAGATTATAAAAGTTTAAAAATTAAAAAATTTAAAACAATTCAGTTAAAAATCGAACAATTTTAAAACCCCGTTAAGTGTTAGGCCAGACCGGCTTGCTGGAAAAGATGGGTTTTTAATACACGCTGGAAGGCCCGCAGGTCTGCAATGGTCTGAATCTCCGGGGGCAATTTGTTCCACAGGGAGGGTGCAGCCACAGAGAAGGCTCATACCCTCGGGGCTGTCAGACGACACCGTCCCGACAATGGAACCCCAAGGAGGCCTGCCCTGTGGGAACGCACCGGTCAGCTGGAGGTTGACGGTGGCAACAGGTGGTCCCGTAAGTACCCGGGTCCCAAGCCATGGAGCGCTTTAAAGGTAAGCAAATAAGGATCTTCTGGTGTGGGCAGGGGGCTAGGGCTGAATTTCTGTCTTAAGATTTCATTTTTCTGTTTCTCTTTTAGGGGAAACATTCTACCTTTTAATATTTTCATTTTTTAGGAGAGGAGTGGGTGTTAACTTCCAACACTACCAAGTCATAGCATCTGGATTTGTTACCCCTTTGTGCCTTTTCTGGATTACACTTTGGCAGAATCTGTCCTCCTCCTGTCTGTGGTCTTATCTTTTTTTTTTGTGGCTGTTGGTTTTACGTCAAGAGCACATTTCAAGCTTTATTCTGTTTCTGTACTTTCTTGCAGCTGAAATCCCCAGAGTTCAGTAGCAAGATTTATAAAACAAGGAAGTAAACAAGCAGATAAAAGAGGTGTCTCTAAGATCCATGTTGGGTTGATGTGCCCTCTCTACTGCCAAACCACACTCTTCAAGGCTTGTGGCTTTTTATTTTGTCCTTGTGGATTCTCAGCACATATACTTTATCTTAGCGGGACCACTTTTTTTCTTTTTTATCCAATAGCCTAGAGGTTTATTTTGGTTTTCAGATTAAAATCATGCTGGAAAGAAGTTGTAACAAATGTGCAATTTATTGTTCAGTTTGTAACCCTTAGGCATTATGGAAGAGACCAAGGAACAGGGAGATTTTGGCCCTCCACCCTTGGCTTTCTTTGCACCTCTCCAGTATGGCACTTATTATCTCAGGCTGGCCTGGGATCTTCCAACATTTTGCCTCTGCTACATGCTTCCCATTCACAAGGCTTTTCAATTTGGTTCCTTTCTTCATTTGTTTTCACTACAGTTGAACTCAAAACAATCATCACAATCTCCATGGAAACAGATTTAGTGGCTCCTATGGAAACAGACGTGAAGGAAGAACCCCTGCAGAGCCGCAGCTTTTGGAATAACTCCCACCCACAGTGTAGATAACAACTCTGAATGAATTGATGGATTGCTGTGATGCCAGATACTACTAATAAGCAATATAAGATGACCTGTTTATTTAAGGGCATTACAATCCATCAACAGTTGGGCATGGATCTCCTGGCTGTACATTTTGCATGACTGTATCTGAAAAAGGCCATTTCATATAAGTGCTAGAAATATTGGCTTAGTGTCATTATCCAAATGTCCATCTTCCTTGCATTATACCTCCTTATACTGCATACTGGATTTCCACTTTGGAGAGATACTCTGAGCATTATGTATTCTGAGCATCCTTTCATTGTTATCCATGCCATGTCTCTGTCTTACAAGGCTAAGAAGGCAACTTGGACAGATTCCTGTATGTGCAAATCAGCATATGGTTATAAGTGAAATAGTACATTTAATCAGTTCTGAATAGTAGTTAGTGTAAATTAACTAATAAATAACACATTGATAAGACTGTTCGTATTAAATGAAAATAAATATTCATATTTAATTTTGGAATTCTTTCAGTCTAATAATGTCATTACACACTGAGAAGAAACACCTTTTGGATGACAGAATTATAATTTTAACATTTTTTTAGAGGGAAAGGAATAAAATGGCCATGATGGTGACACAATTATGTGTATTGAGGGACAAGTCCAGAGGTGAAATTCAGCAAGTTCTAACAGGTTCGCTAGAACTGGTAGTAAATTTTCTAAGCAGTTTGAAGAACTAGCTGTTAGAAGAAATCTTTTGTTTCTTTCCACTTTACAGGGTTAATCCTGTAAGGAAGGCAGGAAAAAAGCATTCTGGTGTTCTTTCTAGCCTACTCTTTATTGCCCTGCTTACAGAAACTGCCCACCTAGTCATCTGACACCCCCCCAAGCCACGCCCACAGAACCGGTAGTAAAAAAAATTGAATTCCACCACTGGACAAGTCAATATGTTCCTAGTTCTGGGTGATTTCTGCTCTCATATACCTGCTCTACTTGTCTTAAGCTGATCTAGAACAGAACACACCAATTTATTTTATTTTATTTCCTATTGGAACTCAGTGAACAACTACATTACCAATACTAAATTATTGCTTCCAAACATTAGTATCACAGCCTTGGGGAACCAGAAAAAGGGATCAAGGGGAGCAGCATATTGCCCATAAGGTAAGAGTGGCCCATTCAACTTTTGTATAATACAGAATATAACTTAGCACTGCCCTGCCTTCCAGATCCATTTGTACTGTATTCTATCAGTGGTCATGTTCTTTCTTCAACTTTTGGGTTCTTAGCAGAGGCCAGGCTGATGACTAAAAGTCAAATATACAATAAGCATCTAACCAACAAGTTGTAGACGATCCTCCTCCCAGTGTGATGTAGTCTAGCATGGCTTTTGAAATCCTGTTCCAGCAATGTGCTGACATTTTGAATTGTTGTAGTTAACAGGTTTAGAAGACACGAGCTCATGATATCAGCGAGCCATTTTCTACATAAAGATTTGATAGCTATGTGTTATGACTATGAAAGAAATGAATCATATTTCAGGCAAGATCTGGAACTGGAAAGGTTGTTTTTTTTAAGGCCTATGCCATGTTAAATAGAAAGGTTGGTTTTGTGGCAACAATGACTCCAAGGAGGAGCAAGTGCTCTCCTTAACTATTTCCTGTTAGTGCCACTTGTTTCTCCAATTTCTGTTATGCATAAAATAAAGCTCTTGCAATGCTAATGGCGACTTGCACCCTCAAATTAAACTATCATTGGTGTTACTGTTGGGATAGTGCTTGGGAATTTGAACATTAGTCAATGGGGAGGTGAACTGCACAAGCAGTTAGCTAAACAAGATTGTGTTTAGGAAAAACACAAGAGCTGGGAGAAGAATGCATTTTCTGGGAAGAATGCATTTAGAAAGTTTCTTTGGAAGCCTCTCAAAACTGAACCCTGCACTAGAAAAATACTGACATGCCAGGGACTGGTATACAGTATATTTTAAAAAAAATATCTAGATAGTTTAGAAAGTAGGCAAGAATAAACAAGATTTTTAAGTGAGATAAGCATAAAGTCCTGTAGCCTAACAAGCAAAATACGTAGAAGGAGGTAACCTGGGCTGCAAAAACACAGTCTATTCTGCCTTGGTTATTATAATTGAAAAAGCACAGTGACAAATTAGAGAGAATTTAGAAGAGGGGTACCAAAATGGTGTGGTGTTCTGAAAACCAAGCTTTATGATAAACATGAGATGCGCCAGCAGCCCCAAAAGCTAACACAATCCTTGGTTGTATAAATACATGAAGTGTTAGTACCGCTTTATAAAGCCTTAGTGAGACCACACTTGAAATACTGCATTCAGTTTTGGTCACCACATTACAAAAAGATGTTGAGACTTTGAAAAAGTGCAGAGAAGAGCAACTAAGATGATTAAAGGCCTGGAGACATATGAAGAACAATTGCAGGAATTGGGTATGGCAATTTTGTCCAGACAAAATAAAACCTAGAAACTTTGGATTGACAAGTGCAGGAAAATCGCTTCAAGAGGAATTTCCTGATGGTAAGAGCTGTCATCTAGTGGAAAAAGCTTCACTTCATTGGAGGTCTTCAAAGAGAAGTTGGGTAGCATCTGCACTTTAACAAATCCTGCACTGAGCAGGATGTTGCACTAGATTTTTTTTTTAACTTATAATATTATTTTTAACTAAACAATCTTTAATCTTAAAGAAAAAAGAAAAAATAGAAACTAAAAATATGAAGAGAGACAGTTTACTGTAATGTTTAAGACATCAGGCTAGAAAACAGGAGACCATGGCTTCTAGTTTTGCCTTAGGCATGAAGCCAACTGGGTGAACGTTGGACTCTTGCAGTCTTAGGAAGGAGAGAATAGCAAACTATTTCCAAAAAACTTTATTAAGAAAACATCAGGGACAAGTCCAGGAAATCACCAGGACTCAAAAGCAGTCTCAAGAACAGCCCCCCCCCCCAAAAAAAAAAAACCTATTAAGAAAAAAAGGAGGGGGAAAATCTACTTATTAATAGACACCAACTTACAATAAATTCACTACTATAGTAAAGTAGGACATTTCACTAGATGACCTTTGAGATCACTTCCAACTCTACTATTTTATGTTGCAAGAAGAACTAGAAGTCTTAATGCAAGAGAGAGCATGCCATATATGATTTAACAGGCATTGCTGAAATCTAGTGAAGCAAAATTCCTGAAAGGAATAAAACTGCTGAAGGGCACAACTTATTGCGAAAGAATAGATCAGACAAAAGGAAGGGGAAAATGGTACCAGAAATGTAGAAGTTGAGAAAATGGAGGGCAGAAATCCAGCCCAGAGCATACGGCTAGAAATAAGTGAAGAGGAAACAGCAATGAAATTAGTGGGGGAATGGGATGAAGGAGAGACTGCCAAGATTCACAACCAGGTTACCACATTTCTAGGAATGTGAAACAGTTATAATGAAATGTGAAGCAGATAGTATATATACAGTAGATTTTAGCAAAGTCTATTACAAAATCCTACTAGAGGAAATGGCAAAATATGGATTGGGCTATGCACTAAATGCAAGATGTATTCAGACAGTACAAAATGCCACACAAATACAGAATTAGTTGATAAGAAATTTCTCTACTGCATGATTGTGTCTTGGCTTACTAACATAGAGGCTGAAACCAAACAACTGAACGGAAGTCAATGGATTTGAAAAGTTAACCTAGCTTTTCAGCATGGCTAGAGTTTATGCACATGTAATATTTACACAGAAACTTTGATAACATTCAGAAATTTAGCTTTAGGGTTGAATAAATGGAGACAGATTAATACTCAAAAGTTATTATCTGCAAATCCTTTTAATCCTTAAGAATTCATATAGTGATTCTAATTTTAAGTTGCCTTTGAAAATATCATGACCACAGAAATAGGTTTACATGAAAGATGCATTATTGAAGCGTTACATGAATCATAATCTTTCTCTCTTAAGAAATTATGATGGACTTGGTTGAACAAAGGACTGCTTAGGCTGGTTCATTGAACTAATATTTTTTTTAAATTGCTTGCTCTGGGCAAACAACTAATTTGTGTAGCTGTGTATCTTCATTAACTTATTAGATTTTTTTGAATGACAGACTAGGATACCCAGCTATATAATGGGAGGTGTTCAATTGGCCAGGAAGGAAAAGTATTTAACAATGTGCTTTTTGGACAACCTAACCTCTTGTCTCTAGAGCAGGGGTGTCAAACTGAAGACCCATGGACCAAATCCGGCCTCTGGGGTGCTTAGATCTTGCCCATGGGGCCACCCTGGAAATAGTGAAGGAGTGTGATGCCTCTGCCAGCGAAAATGGATTCCCGAGCTCCATTTTTGGCTGTGACGGCCTCCTGCAACCCTTGGGCCACCACAGGCACCGACATGAGTGGTGTTCCTACCCTGGCCCCCCAAGGTCAAACACAACCCTGATGTGGCCCTCAATGAAATCAAGTTTGACATCCCTGCTTAGAGCCTGAAGAAGAAACTGGTAGACTGAAAAAAAATATAAATGTGGCATCTCTAGTCATAGAACTGAATGAGCCTGTGCATGAGCCCTCAAAGCAACATCTCGCACTTAGAAGAAATCCAGCAGGTGAATACATTTTCTCTGTACTCTAAGATTTTACCTCTGAATAGTTGGGTGCTACATTCAGTCTCTTTGCTTCTGTCCCTGAGAGTACATAGAAAAAAGACTATTTCTTCCCAAACAATTTTCTGATATTGTATTTAGATGATGGAAGTTTGACTGACAGTTTAACTGGATTCAAACATAATGTGTCTTGTCTGTAGTACGTTGTATGATTTCAAGCACTGTAGTTTGTAAATCCTTATTTAAGGTTTAGGATGTTGTTTGTACCCATCACCTATTATGATTAAATTCAATAAATGTTGGTCAAACAATGACTTAAGAACCAGTTTGGTGCAATAATTAAAATCATAATTTTCCAGGAAACTGGGAAAAAGGGTTGTAGTCTTGCCTTAGGCACAAAGCTAACTAGGTGACTTTGGATCAGTCACTTTCTCTCAACTTGGAAACAATGAAAAAGCACTTCTGAAAATGTTGCCAAGAAAAGTCCAAAGATTTGTGCATGTAAATCACCAGGAGTCAAGACTGAATCAAAGCCACTCTCCCCTCCCCTGCAAAATAGCCTGATGTGCAGACCCAGTTATTTTATTCTTTAATAACCCACAGAGGCAAGTCTCTGGCAGAACTAAAATAGTTTTCACCAAAGACTGAATATTCATTTATGATCAGTCAGCATCCAGAAACTGGTTATGGGCATGGAGAGGATCCGTGACTATGTGTGAAACATGAACATTCAGATATAAGAAACAGTGATAGGCTTCTATGATGTGTAATTCTGTTTTCTCTACCCTGGTGCTCTCCACAGGTTTTCAATTATGTGTCCCATAATTCCCAATAAACAGATTCTACTCCTACATATCCAAAGATAAACAAGCTTGGAAATATTAATTAAAGGAATTGATAGGTTCTCTACAGGACAAGTTGAGAAGAACTGGTCTTGTTTGTATGAACATACTTTAGCTAATACTACAGCTCCACTGAGCAACCCAGCCAATCTAGACATAATAATGTCAATTTCAATTCCAATTCCAAATTCCAATTCCAAATTTTATTGGTCACATACACAATCATACATGGGTACGATATGCGGTGAAATGCTTATGCAACCACAGGTAAGTTAAGGTAGGAAGGGAGGGCTAGGGGTAGCTGGGAAGGTGGGAATCAGATGCAATCATGGATCTTGGAAGAAGGGTTAGGGGTAGTTGGGAAGGAAAATTAGAATTAATGTCTTAATGAATTAAATTAATGTCTTTAATTGTAGAAGATTCTGAAGGATGCCTCTAGTAGGTATGTTGCTTGTTGAAAAATTTTACTAGTGGAATTGACTGTTACAAATACCATAATAGTCCAAGACTGGAATTAGGAGAGAATAGTGAACAGCAGTGTCTACATGCTTTCCTTTAACTGAAAAACAAGAGGTTTTGTGGGTTGTGGTTTAGCTTCAAAGGAAACCTTCCACACCTATCTTGCACTAAGATCTTTTAAAATATTTGTTTGCCTTTGAACACAGTCTAATTACTGAACAAAATTAGGGATGTATATTATTTTTATCTAATTGAATGTATTATGAAAAATATATTTTATAGAAGTAGCATAAACACTAAAAATAAATGTTTATAGCACCTATAAACTACATGATAACATTGTACATTTGCATTTAAACTACACAACCTATTGTACACTGGATTAGAGTACATGGAATGCATGCATCCAAGAGGATGCTCAAATAAGAGTGCACAAGTTATGACCTGCAGGCCATACAGCAACCTCCATGGGATTTTTTACAGTCTCTGAAGATTTTACAGATGTTGTCTCCCATTTCTTCCCCATCTTCCTCATGCTCTCATGATGGCTTATGTCATCATCAATCAAAAGAAGAAAGCAAGCATATATTCATGTAATCAAGGAATCCTTTTTGGGAAAATTTGGAAGCCATTCGTGAACTATGCGTTAGAAAAAATGGACATTTCGGTACCTGTACCCAGAGAATGTGGATTTTGGCAAACATGAGGAATCATCCGAAGAACCAAATCTTCCTTTCTTATGTATAGCACAGGGTGGAATATTGTTTATTATTCTATGTATTGTTATAAATGTTTAAAATTCAATAAAAATAATTTTTTTTAAAAAAGGAATCCTCCCTAGTCCAGCACAAGCCTTTCCCACATATATTCCAGCCAGGAGACAATAAATCAGTTCAAATAAATATGAATAGGCGTTTTATGGTCTCTAAAATCTTTGGTACCTCTGTAACAAACTACTGTAAGTATTTAAACTGAATGGTGTTTAAGCTAGCCCTTTTCAAATCTATTTGTTAAAGCAAAAGGAAGTCTGAACTCAATCCAAAATGACTTATTATGGTCTTCATGGCCAAGAAAAGCAATGGCAGGGCACATGACTGGTTTCAGAGAACTAAACCAGAGGGGGTAGCATAAATAT
This sequence comes from Myanophis thanlyinensis, assembly GCA_017656035.1. Taxonomy (NCBI): domain Eukaryota; kingdom Metazoa; phylum Chordata; class Lepidosauria; order Squamata; family Homalopsidae; genus Myanophis; species Myanophis thanlyinensis. The sequence goes on along the minus strand of JAEANM010002514.1, from coordinate 10,148 downwards.
CTGGAATGGGAGATCTCAAAACCTAAGAAATATTTTTGACAGTACTGTTGGAGTACTAGAGGTACAGTAGCACCCAGATCATGTGTTTTAAATTGAGGGGAGGGACTTTCTTTGTAGAAGCAAGCTTACAAGGTATAAGACATGGGACTTTTCAGGATCCAATCTGGGTTGGTCACTGGGGCTAAGGTTTAGTCTTCCAAGCTTTAGACTTGTGCAGGAGCCTACCCTCAGGGAACATAACTCACACCAGAATGTGTGCACTGGGTTGTTCTATGTGTAGTATTTATATGGTGCCTAGTTGTGTATATCATTTAGTTATTAATTGGGTGTTAGCTATAACACAAGGAAGCAACAACCAATGACTTAATACTAGGCCATCAACACTCCAATTACTACACATAGAACATCCCATAAATACTATGTATAGAGCAGCCCAATGCACACATTCAGGAGACAGAGAGATTCCCTAAGGGTGGATTCCAGCATGGATCCAAAAGCTCAGAATACTAAACCTTTGGTCCTGGTGAACTGACTCAGATTGGATCCTGCAACATTATACTAGAACATGCATAATATGCATTGCATATTTTTGCCTTCACATGGAATTTTCCACCAGGAGGAGCCGAGATGCTCCTCCTTTTTCCTACTGTTAATCAGAAGGAAACCACAAAAGTCATCCAATGTCTCTTCTTACTCTGTAATTAATCTCCCCAAGTGGAGCTGTAACATCCAAGCTTTTTGTAGAGTGCATACCAAATTGTAAATGTACATACCACTCACACTTGATGGGGCACGTACTTTGTACTCAAAGCCCACTCCCTTGTATGGCATCTGCTCCAACTGCTAGCGCTGGTGACAGAGTTTAAGACTGGCTTTCTACAGAGAAACAAATTCCTGGCTGCCTCCTACATGAGAATATGAACAACGAATAATTTACAGAGCGGGGCAAAACTTAACTCTTTGTGCAAGTGACATATGCATAATAAATGCTTTCTATAGACATACACAAATGGTGCCAGTCAGATATAGGTGATGGTTAAATAATCAACTTGAATCCAAGGAAGAGCAATGTTTCTTTTGATCAGGGTTTCTTTTGATCAGATGAGGAAAGTTAAATCAGAAAGCCAAGAGTTCTGCCTGCTATGGCATAGATTTATGCCAACATTCAACGCCAAAATAAAAATCCAGAAGAAAAGCTACCCAATATCAACAGGCTGAGTGTAAGCGTTTTTTTCTGTGTGCAGGGAAAATATGAATGTTTAAGCTGGCAAATGACTGAGCCTATGTTAAGTTACTATGACTGTCCAAAATTTTTGATTCAAAAGCACAAAGGGCATGCTTTTTCCTCCAATTGTGCAACTTTATCTACATTGCCATATGATTCTGGAAAAAGCCAGTTTGGTTAAAAATGTTGCAGACAAGTATAGGTTTGCACCCTTCCTGTTTCAAAGCATGTTTTCACCATGCATTCTTTATGATTTTTTTTACATGTGTGTATGAAATAGGATAGGTTCTTGGCAACATAATTCATGCGAGACATTTTGAAGTATGGCAGAGTTCTCATGGGACAAATTGGATAGCCAGATGCTTTCTTTAGTTAGACAGGCTCAGGAGACATGTTTTAAAAATTACACTAAAGTGGTGTCTTTATGTATTTAAAACGAGAACCTGGAAAGTAAAAAATAAAAAGACACAGTCAAAATTTGTTCTTCTTTTACAACCAACCTATATGGGAAATAGAGAGCATTACATGATTTTGAAAACTTATTTACCACAAACATTAAAATATTCCTCGTATGATTTTGAATAGTTATTGAAAACAACTAATAAAATGCTGCTTTCAGGGGAATGTTTGGGAGAATCCAGTAAAGTGTTTCCCGCTACTACATTTTCCATGTTCACCCCAACCCGTGAGGTGTGCCTCTCATCCAGACTTCTGGTGACTGGCCAGACAATGTCTGGGACAATCCTCATTAACTTGGAAGGAAAATGAGATTTACTCTTCCATATTGTCAGACAATCCCCTGACCTATTCTCTTGCTTTCAAGAGCAAACACAAAGTCCTGAGTGCACTATTTTCACTCTCATTAATTAAAAGCCATCTCAGAAGTCTGTAATTTGACTCAGACCACTAAATAATGCATTCCCCACATTGTTTTTATGCCAGAGGTTTCCATATGCACGTGGTACTCTGCAGGAAGAAAAACAGGGAAGTAACAACAAGTAGGAAAATAGCTTAAAAGAGAACTGTTTGCACTTTTTCAGATCTTGGGTTGCCGTTTAAAACTGCCTGATTTAAGATTTAAACATTTGGCAACACAAAACTCAGTTGAAATTAATTTGTCTTCATACATGCACTTATTGTACATTCTCTTCATACTCACCCAGGAACAAATTAAAGGTATTCATACTTAAGAGGTGTGAAAAGGAAAAGCGGACAATGGACAAATACATTTCAATGAATCAAATTCACCTTTCAACAGTATATACATGTGGAGTTTAGCAAGGATTCTTTTGCATATTCCGATACAGAAAAGGAAGCTGTGAACTGAGATTTAAGGTGGATGAGAAATAAAGAAATCTCAGCACCTTCAGGTGCAGACATCTTTCCTTGGAGAGTGGGGTGCAGAAAAATAGAACATGATCGACATAATCTGCTGTACAAGGAAGAAATCTAGTAACTGAATTACCTCCATGCAATTTTGATAGGATAGTGGGATAGAATGCTATCTTGTGCCAATGTGGTGCTAATTTTGCTGAGATTTCTTTTTCCAAATTGGGAAACGACAAGGCCATTACATGAAAAAATGTGGGTGGCACACTGTCTATATCTTTAGATGCCCTGGTTTCCATCAACTCTGCTAAGGCAACATGCAACTGGAATAAGCATCAAGACGTTTTGCTGATTCAGACTTTATTGGCAAAAGGGATGCTAAACAAATCTTGTCTGAGGCACAGGGTTGTTACTTGTAAATGACAAAAATGTCCCAGTTTCCATTAACTCCATACTCAGAAATATTCAGAACAATTATTTACAAAATAAGACAAATTTTTAAAATTTACAAATAATTAAAAGGCATTGATAAAAAAATGAAAACAAAAACAAACAGAGAAAACAATCCCCAAAGTAGAAGCAAAAAAGGAAGGGGTTCCCAATGAAAATACTAAAAACCACCCCCAAAAAGAAGTATTTACACCACAAATTAGCAATCATTGTAAATCCTATCCCTTGCCCACCCCGATTTACAAACTCATGCAGCAAAGAGAAAGAGGCTGCCCTAGAAAAGCTATCCAGGCTGGGTTTTATTGGTTAGTTGCTAGTGTCTGCTTTGTGTGCTGTACGTCACATGAAAATGGGCCCAGCCTCTCTATCCAATACTGTAGGTGGATAACAACATTAAGAGCTAGGTGGACAATATCCTTGTTTTCCTGGAATGGTAGGCGCTTGGTGAAGATGGCACAGCCTAGGTGTCAAAAGCCACTAGATTCCTAGTAGCAATTGGAACACACCTTCAACTGGGCGTAGATAAAGAACAAGGCCATAGGTGTGGTATTTGCATGGAACTTGCTGACCTGCCAAAGAATTTTCCTCAGTTACCTAGGTACAGGAGATCATTGTTCACTGATATTAAAGGTTGAGCTGTGAGCCTGTAGGCTTCACAACTTGAATACCAATATACCGAGTCTCATGTGACCGGAGAACATAGGATCATGTACTTGAAGTTCTTCTCTGATGCAGTTCCCTCGGTTTTGGCCCACTATCCCTCATTAGCCGGCCATTATTCCGGTTTTGCTGTCTAGTACTCTATAAAAATTCATCCAAGGGTATCCCAAGCTATTAATATTTTAAGTCAAATACAGAAAACATCACATTATTTTGCACTTGAATGCAATTAAGGTAAAACAGGAAAGGATTCTATAAGAGTGTAAGCAACATAATGCTGGTGGCTTCCCTTTCCCTAGGGAGCGTTACATGCTTACTAACAACAGTTTTAGCAAGCCACAATGAAAACTTTGATGCAAATTCTGCTGGGATGGTGCTTGCAACCCAATGTCTGATGAAAATGTGTTAAGTTGCAATGTTTGCAGTTTAATCCCATGCCCCTTCTTTGACACCCCCACCCCCAAATGATGCCCATGAGTTTCACTACTGTTTCACTGGCAATGACTTGAGGCATCCTTTGCAAATAACACTGACTTTTATCCAGAGATACCTCAAGGCATTTGGTAGGGTTACTTTTATTTGGATTCCCCTCAATACCCTTTCTAATTTTGCAAAAGAATCTTCCACTTTGATATTAGGAGTTGGTTGCCTTCCCTGAGAAAACTGTGAGTTTATGCACGGATGTGCAAGATTGCGGCTAGCTGTTCTACAGCTGAAAATCCATAATTAAATAGGTATATTTGTTTTAGTTCTCTTCTACCTGGCTCACAACCCTAATGTAAATTTAGAGTATGCCATTGTTTAAAGAAACTCTTTCATTGTTATAAGGGATTCCTCAGCTGGAGTTCTGTCCAGAACATGACTTGTTAAATTAGAAAGCATGATTGAAGAACTACTTTTAAATACCAAATGAACATCAGGAATAATATCTGTTTAAAGACAGATAATATGTGTATGTGTGTGTGTGTGAAACAAACTTGATTGGTTGTAGCTTATTTTTTTTCCTTCTACTTCTGTTCAGAGTCTGACCATGATATAGGCAGACTCCTGCAATAATAAAGATATCAGCTAGAAACAGATTAACCAAGTTAATTTTACTTTTCTGCTTGAATTCAAGATTCATGATATCTGGTGTGAATTTGTCAAATTCCCTAACTTATTTTGTTTCCATCTTTCATCTTCAGCTATAATATAGTAAATTTGCTCACAAGTAAATTCCATGATATTCACTTATGTCTGAGAAAATATACACAGCTGAAGCTGCAGGTTATGCTGGCTAAAGCACTTTCTTAATTAAGAATAGCAACCTGGACCTTTGAGCACAAATAGGAAGGTAAGCTGCAGAAAGAATAGGTGGGCAAAAATTAAACAAGAAAAACCTTTTAGATAGTCCTAATGGAGTCCCAGAGGAACAATCCCTTCCTAAATTACTTTGGAAATTGAGTCTTCCTCTCTTTCAGTTAATATTTGGGGGTGGGTGGGAAGGAATTACAGAATGGATTACTGCAGAACATCCAGGAGAACCAAAGCAACTGATGTCATCTGAGAACCTAACTCACATAGAATTTCAAGAAAAATACACAACCATTCCACTTTAGATATTAGGGGACTGCTTCTCAGAGAGAAATGCAAAATGGGGCAAGCAGCTGATGAAACAATCTCCATCATTCTCCACATTTGGATTGTGGTCTGGTATTCCTATTAAAGTTACAGCTGAAATGGATGTTCAGTGCAATAGACTTTTAGCCTTTGGGGAAGTAAAGACATGCTTGAAAGATATGGATAATGGAACGGGTGATCCTGGAAATTCTGAGGTAACAGAAGATTGGTTCGGCAGAGTTCTCCAAGGGCTAAGAAAGAGGCCCTACTTTCCAGTACATAGTAACCCTCCCCTTGGACTTCTACTTGAGAATAAAGTAGGTAACATAAATAAATATGTTCAGCATCATTTATACCTTGCAAAATTCAGGTTAAATTTCAGAGAATTTAGAGTGGGTTTTTAGGTCATTTAAACTGCAAACATTCACAGGTATGCCCCCCACTCAAAGTAACCCATTAATAACAGGATGATAGAGGAGTTTAATTCCTACAATTCTAATTATTTTGACAGTGGACTGAACTAAAACTTGGATTTTGTCATGCAAATGACAAAACTATTTGCTCACAGTAGTGAAAAATTAAAATTAAAAACATGAAGTGCAAGCTATAAATGAATGTATTGAAAAATCATTCAAAATTTGCACAACTTCTAGAAGAAGAGCATTAGGAAGTGTTTGCAATGATTTAGGATTTTGAAAGGCAACTTAGTTTTAGATTTCCCAAAGCTGTATCTCAATTAGTAATGTGAAAAGCCAGAAAAAAATGTTTCCCTCTCTCCCTTCTCTGTAAGCTAACCACTCGTGGTTTGACTACATCTCTATTCAACAGCAGTTTTGTAAGAAATAAGCAAATGTGTCCCTTTTCATGCAAATGCAGTGGGGGATTACAGCATGTTTAGAAAACTGTTTCAGATCAAAAGTTCCATTATTTGCAATAGCTGTCAAATCAAGAGGGAGTTTTATATTAAATTTGCCACTGACCTACAGCTTTCTAGATGCAGGATATTTGGGATACTAGAGAGAAATTACGCAAAAGTAATCAAGATTCTGTCTACCCTATTGTAGGCTTTCTCTCTGAAAATGGAACATAATGAGATCAATGTTGGATGGGTAGAGAGCCAGCAGAAGGATTTGAAACTTTAGCTGGTTGCACTGGTTGATGAAATTCCCCCAAGTGTCCTGATGAGAGAGGCACTTGGGGAGCAGCTTAAGTTGCTTACTTATTTAAAATGTATGCATTTAAAAGAATTGTGTGGCTTCCCACCTTCAGCCACAACAGCTCGCATTGCCAACCCCTCAATTCTAATGGTCTGACCTCCTCCAGTCAAACTATTTGGAGAAGAACTATTAATAAAAGGGCTAAAGAGAACCCACAAGGTATGCTGTGCAGTCTTTATCCTGCCCAGGTTTCTGACATTACATAAATTTAATCCATTCAGACTCTCATGATTTGCAGCCTTCCTTTCCTGCTTCCCACAAGCAAAGCCAGTGGGGAAGCCAGCGGGAAGTTGGAAACTATGATCACATGAGATCCTTGCTTAACAATGGTAACTAGGGACTGCCAGAACTAAGCAGCACTGTCATGTGATATTGGGCTTTACAGCACACTGCTTAGCAATAGAGATTCCAATCCCAATTACAGTTGTTAACCAAGAACTACCTGTACTGAGGTCACCAAGTGGTTTCCTTTTGTTTTAGGGACCCTAAAGAACACTCACAAGAGCCTGAATTTAACAGGACTGTGCTACGAATTCAGATGGAATACTAATATTTCCCCTTCTGTTTTAATCCTCTGCAGAAAAGGAATGTAAGAATCTACCAGGCTGTAGGTTGTTTAGTCACTGGAGTGCTGGGTGGGACAACTGTGAGATGTCCTGTCCTAAGGTGAACAGGTGCGCACACAATCTTCCCAAGAATCTGGAATGTTTGATCAGATCTGTGCTTATTCAGCTCTGCATTTTGTCATTTCACACCCACACCTTAAAACACAGAAGTCTGTGGATCACAAAGATACTGGCATTTTTGTAAGAAAAAGATTGAAATAATTTCTCTTAAGAACTATAGCACCATCATCTACATTAGGGAAATAAGGCAGTGTGGAGACACGGAGGTTTCATCATTTCATGGTTTTAAATTGCCTAGATTTACCCATACTCTGGCCATTCAAGCAAAGAAACTGGTCAATACTTGGTCTAACCTAGAAAGAAGATACCTGTTACCTAAAGATGGAAATCCAGCTTTCTTTTCAATTGCCACAGGAAGTCTGATGCATAGGGCCAGGAAAGCAAGGTGTGCCATGTTTTCCCTGGTGCTGGTGCTTACTGCAGATTGCTAAAAGTGGACAATAAAATGTACTAAACCTAATCCCACCCCCCTCACACACACACACACTTTTCTTTTTTACTGAGACCTGGTGTGATTGCTGGTACCACTACAATACATTAAAATTGGCCCGTATCTAGCACAATGCAGGCTGGATGTGAGGCTTAATAGCAGTGTTTCTCAACCTTGGTGACTTTAAGATGTTTGGACTTCAACTCCCAGAATTCCCCAGCCAGCAAAGCTGGCTGAGGAATTCTGGGAATTGAAGTCCAAACATCTTAAAGTCGCCAAGGTTGAGAAACACTGCTTAATAGTGTCATAGTCTGATTGTGCCTGAGGAAAGCTATCCATCCTAACATAATGACAAAACGGAATTGATCTGCTTGCTTATTCAACCTGGTTTTATAGCAGAATTCCTAAGCAAAGCTTTTCTCTCCTCAGTCTGCTCTCTTTCTCTCTCTCTCTCTCTCTGTGTAAACATCTGATTCTTGAAAGCAGCACCTCTTAATCTCTGACACCTTCTTTCCTACACACTAAGCAGGCAGGCCGGTCAGCACAATACACCACAATATTCCCCGATGCCTTTTCCCAGAATGCTGTTCCCAAATGAAAAAAAAAAGGCATCTTTTTGAATTGGGAAATAGAACTCACTCGCAGGCACGCAAACATCCAACGTCATGAACCACAGCACAGCATTCAGCTCTCACTGCTCAAATTCCTGTTATGAGTAGGCAGGTAGGAATAGAAAGGTTTCCAGGAACAAGAGCCCATAACCCAGATAGACTTTCATTCTGTCCCTGGCTATGCCATGTAGGTTCTGTATTGCAGATCTCCTCAATGAGCTACAAGGAGATAGAAGATATTGCTCCAACCATGAAAGAGCAATATTCCTTAGCTGTGGCTGGCTCAGGAACAGCCAGTCCTACTAGAACTGCCGAAGAAGTTGAAAACTTTAGGGCAGAGCTGTTGTTCTTCCATCGTCAGTTGTAGTCCTCTCACTCACTCAAGGGCCCTATTTTCTCCTCCACCCGGCTGCCATCAGAAGGGTGCAGTTTGCACTTAGAAGGGGAATGTCGGACAGTTGAACGTGATGACCGAGAAAAACAGGAAGTCAACGACTGAGAGCTGCAATCACAAGCAATATCCTATAAAAAGGGAGGGGGAAAACAATGAGTGAAAAAGAACAGGTTCAAATGAAGACTTGTCAGATGGTGGTTAAGAGCAGGAAACTTTAAATTACCCATAGCAGTAAATTCCTTTATGCAGGAGTCTGTGCTCAACCACTTATAGCCATTAGTTTCTCTTTTCTTGGCAAAAAAGATAGAACTGTTCAGTGAAAAAAGTCGTCAGCTACCATATAACTAGGTATTCATTTTTCGTGAAAGGGTTTATGAAGAAAGATATTCACTCAAGGAATTATGTGAAGTTTATATTTTTTTTGTTTGCTTGTGCTGAAGCTGATGTTTATAGCTCCATATACTTTTCCTATTTTCATTCTATTCTCTTTATTACAGGCTACAAATTTGTCTTGTTTTGTGTTAAATCTTACTGTTGGCTAATTTCCAGCTTTGCTCTTTAGAAATCACCTTCCTCTTACTGTTGAGTTGCTGGGGATATACATATAAGCCAACTGATCATAGACAGTATCTAATCTAGTACCAATTAGATATTAATTAGTATCTAATCGAAGTCCAGGAGAGGCTGGGAGGAAATAAAGGTAACCCCAAAGCAAAATAGAGGGTAGCAATGTCCCAAGAGAGAGAAATTAATGCACTACCAAGACATTCTGTAGAGCTTCCCAGCTAGAAAAATTGATAGATAAAGCAAGGAAGCCCAGAGGAGAAATGGGTAAAAACTGGAAAGAGTAAGGCTTACTACAATATTCTTATCTCATCACATATATCCAGTATGAAATTAGATCTATTGGTCAAAGATTTGTATACTTACATTATTCTGAACAAATAAAATGGAATATATAAAATATCATTTAGGGTGCAATGTATGCCCAACTTCTATTTTACATATGTCCTGATATCTAGTCAGCTTTACTTTGGGTTATTAATAATCACTTGCCTATAACTTCATTCCTAAAACAGACACTGTATGAAAGAAGAAGTGTAGCTATGAAATCAATGTCTAGAGTATAAATGAATCCTGATCTGGAAAAAAGTGAAGTGTCAAAGGCACATATTAATACATTCCTTGGTTTCATGCAGTTAGGATAAGTATCTTCCATGAGCTTCCTAGGCAGATATGATTACTAGATTCATCTGAATTTTTTTAACTGCCATGCAGTCCACACCAAACTATTATGAAAGTCATTGACATCTTTGTGTTTTGGCCTTCACATTTTTAGTAGATTTAATTTAATTTAATTTCAAAATTTATATACCACCCCCTCTCCCAAGGGACTCGGGGCAATGCACAGCAGATAAAAAATGTACATACATAACAATCTAAAAAACCAATTAAAATAATTATATAAAACTGATAATTTAAAATTAGATTAATTTAGTATTAAAATCAACAATTAAAATGAATTAAATTTAAAATTTAAAATTACA
>JAEANM010002513.1:0-24377 GCA_017656035.1 Myanophis thanlyinensis | reverse complement strand
TATTATTATTATTATTATTATTGACCAAAAGCCACTGTTGGGACTGTTGGCAGGGGATAGACCGACACCAAACATTTTATCATCTCGTATGATGAGGTGGACTATATTTCTGGCAGCATGTAACTACAAACTGTCCCATCGCCCAGGCAGAGCTTTGGGAAATACAGATGCCTTCAGCAGATGCCCATTACCTGACATAGGCTTGGATCCAGCCCCCGTGGCACAGATCCTTCTCATCGAAGACTTACCAAATGGATCAGTCACAATGGCAGCAGTAGTCCAATAGTCGATGCGAGACAAGACCCTCGCTAAAATACTGGGATGGGTTTGGTAGGGGTAGCCCAAGGGGCCAGTCGATGTGTTTAAACTGTTTTTCATGTGGTAGCATGAACTCTCTGCCCAAAAATGTTGTTTATTGTGGGGGGAATGAGTGATTATGCCCCTGGGTCTATGGGAACATGTTTTAAATGTTTTGCATGAACATAGTCTGGGCATAGTCCAGATGAAGGTATTAGCATGTAGCTACATTTGGTGGCTCCACATGGACAAGGAGATTTCCCTGTGGGTGGGGACCTGCCATGTCAGGAGTCTAGGGCAGCCCCACCAGTGGCACAGCTAAGGAGTGGGAAAATCCAAAAGCTCCTTGGTCACAATTCCATATCAATTTAGGAGGGCCATTCCATGGGCAAATGTTCCTAGTCGTCATAGATGCTTACTCTAAGTGGCTAGAGATCAAACTGATGCAGTCCACCACAAAGGAAGCAATTGTCCAGGTACTGAGGGGGCTGTTTGCCACACATGGAATTCCAGATATCATAGTTTCTGATAATGGGCCACAATTTAGAGCCAAACCTTTCCAGGCATTTTTAGCCAACTTTGGAATCCAGCATGCCTTGGTGGCTCCTTTTCATCCAGCCAGCAATAATCAAGTTGAACAGATAATAATGTTGTGGCCTAACAGCGGCCAGCTGAGCTGTTGGTGGAATCTGACAGCGATGTACTCTATGGGACTGGCCTGGAGGCTGAGGAGGCTGTCCCTGACGTGCGTATGTGTAGGGCTGCGAGGAGGAGGGAGCACCTTCGGAACCAGGGCCAGAGAGGAAAATATAATACAGGTGGCTAATGATTGTCCCCTTCTGGAGAGCTTATAGGAGGAGTGAAGGGAGGGGAACTTTGCAGGAAATAACAATTTTACTAAGTCAGCCATGTGGAAAGGTTATTCGAAGAATCCGTGAGTTTCTATCAAGCCTTGTTTTATTTGAGATAGCATTCTGGGCTCTCAGCCAGGAGGTTGCTTATCTCCACATTAGTTGTGGCATACAGCCAAGTATGCTTTCATGTGTTTTGAGACCTGAAACAGAACAGGTAAGAGCCACCAAGGAAGCCCTGTCCCATATTAGTGCAGGTGATTGGAAGGCTAAACTTGATAAATTCTTAGCAGTCCAACATGTTACCCCAAGTGCCTCCACAGGCTGCTGCCCATCAGAGTTACTAATGGTACGTTGCTTATGAACAGAACTAGATAGGTTGCACCCCAACTATATTTAGAGACTTTGATTCTACAAGATTGCAACAACTGTTTTTACATCTTCTGAGAAAGTCCTGACATATTCTGCTTCCTCCCCCCCCCTTTTTTTTCTTTTTTGAGAAAGAACTGTATTTTTGAGAAAATGTCCTTGATTCTGTATGGAAACCTTCTTCTGACTCACACTCCATTTTACTGTGTTCTATCAGTTCAGTACATTTTCTACATTTTAATTCAAAACTGTTTGATGAATAGAAAAATATTCTGCATTAAAATTTTCTATAAACTAAATAAATCAGAGTTCGCTCATGCAAGGTGATGCTAAACCTGCAAAGATTTAAAGAGGCATTTTAAAAAGACATTTTACTATGGCTTACAGCAATTGGCCAATCTCTTTATTCAAACCAGCTACAGTGACTCAATGTGTAAGCTTTAAGGTTCTCCAGTATACATTTCTTGTTTATTGAACTATGGCTAGTAAACATTGTCAACTGGTATAATATATCCTGAATCAAAATGGAATTGCCAACAGATTGTCAACTGGTAGTATATGCTGAATTGAAATGGGATGCCAACAGGACTGTTGTTTAATAATATAAAAGCAAATGTTTTTTCACCAAGTCTAATGACTGAATCCAGAAGGTTGCAAATTAGTTCGGAACACAAGTATAGTTTAATCATTAGAAAGATAAAGCTCTTTCAAAGACTACAAATGAAGCACACCAACTGAGAAAAGAGAGCCAGGATGCTCAAAAGTCAATAGCACATTTCACTATAAACAAATAAATATAATACTGCATAGCAATTTCAATTCTTTAAAATCCAGGGAAATACTTGGTTTGTCTTTACCACAGGAATGGCCCTGAGGACAGTAGCACAAAGCATCAGGACTTGGTGTGATCTTCTGGCTCTGGAACAGTGTATTTTCAGATAATTTACTCTTATCTGAATGAAGGTGGTAGCAGACAACATAAATGCCATTTTAGTATTATCTTCTCCAATATTTGAGCATTTCACAGGAAATGTGTTTTTTCGACTCCATTCCCAACATTACGCAATCATCCAGACATTAAATTTTAAAATGCTTCTCCCTTCCTGATGAATGAGTCCTCTTCTGCTGAATGACTCACCAGTTGACACTGATTCAGTCATCTGACTGGTTTCTATTGGGCTTCTGATTTCTTCCTTTCTTTTTTAAAGTTTCTGATTCAAGTAAAACTGCTAGAGATTTCACAAGCATATCCATGTAATGTTTTTGGCAACCTGGAAGTCAACTTCTCACTCTAGGTTCTTAGCTATCAGGTTCCCTGGAGCTCCAATCCTGCTTAGCTTTTGGAGACCAGCTAAATTTGTTTATACAGTAGGCAATCAGATCATGGGGAAGGAAGGCGAGCAAGTTACTTTGTCTTTGGAGAACATACAGAGCCTGTTTGTTTGTTTGTTTGTTTATGCATTCATGTAGCCATCCAATTAAAATTATATGGCTCTGCGTAGCATATACAAAGTAAAGCAGGGAGGGGTGAAGCCTCCCATAATCAAGAAGTACAAAGCAAAATATCCATTCTTAAACAGTAACCAGAACTAAAATCTTCAGCTTAAAATCAATTGAGGCCTCTGTTCACCCAATGTGCCCAAAGCCATGGGAGTCTTAACTCCCTTTTTAAAGTCCTGCAGGATCATGGCCAACAATATGACCCAGAACCAGTTTGGTGCAGTGATTAAGGTGCTGGAGTAGAAACTAGGAGACTGTGAGTTCTAGTTCTCATTTAGGCACAAAAGCTCTCTGTCCCCATGCAACACAATCCATCAATAGGTGATGCTAGCCATTTCTTGCATCTTCTCAAATGATTGGTCATTTTGACATTTCTTTCAGCTTAGAGATTTGGGATGTAACTGTATGAAATGAATTGAACAAAAAAGGGCAAGGCAAAGGTTGGACTGGAGTGAAAGGTTGGACATTTGAGTGAAAAATTCCGATGTTTCTGAGTTGCATACTAGGTAGTTCACATATATGAAATTTGGCCTGTTTCTAATTGTTTATGGCTTGCTTAGGTAGCTGAAATATGATCCAGCAGCTGTAATAAAATCAAGGCATTTGAAAAGCCTACAGCATGCAAAGGATGGCTGACAGTTAATAAAGAAATGCAAGAAACAAATATTTTAATAGACAGAATGTATACATCATATAGCAGGGTTGTTTGTGGGGATTGTGTGTCAAAATTTGCTGGAAGGTGGACAAAGTGTTGCAATCTAATTCTTGCTATGTGTACCAAAGGGGAAGAGCTTGGATTATGTCATCTCTACCCTCCACCGAAATCTTACAGATTTGGAGATATCCACAAACACATATACATCCTGCAGTCAAGCCTGAATTACAGCATTAAGATACTAGAGTTTTTTATAATTCTGCTGAAAACATGAAAACTACATGTTTGGTCTGCAAATAAATCAAAATCAAAGTGTCTGAATGCATCTCTTCTGACAGAGAAGGGACGCTGTGGCCCAAAGCCGATCTGAGAGAAGTATTTTTCTATCAGCAAAGGGGAAGAACAGAAAACCACCCTGGATTTATTATGTTGAACTTTGCTCTTAGGCAAATTAAATTTTATAAGAAGCAGTTGCCTAGGGAATAGAGTGCTTGTGCAGGTTTTCTTCAAGAGCAACAGGCCCAGAACCAGCAATTTAATCTCAGTTTAAATTCTGGAACACACTCCATTCCCTTTGCCTTGTCCTAGACAGAGAAAAATAGCTTGCTGACAGCAGAGCCTGTCCGTCTGCCCGTGGCTACTAGCTTTGTGCGTCAGTGAGTTTTAGAGCCGAGTTGCTGTTGCCAAGCCTCTTCTCTATGAGGTTATAAACTAGAATAAACTTCATTACCTGAGAGAGGATTTGCAATAGGCAGTAACTAGGCCCTGCCTTCAGAAAGGCAGGTTTAGATTACAAGTTTTTTGCCAGCTGTTTTGTCGTCCTTGTTCAAATATTTGTTCAATAGCCAGGGAAAAGAAAGAAAAGTAGAAGTTTGAAACAGGCAACGAAACAAAGCAAACCCGGAATGTGGTTGTTGTTAATATTAAGGTCTATTAAAGTCTAATTAGCAGAAGCTTCTTAAGCTACTGTTGCTTAAAGCTTTCCAATTTCACTAATTGAAGTCATTAAAATATAAAGCACCTTCTAATCATAACATAACATCAGCAAGGGAGTCAGACACTTCTTTGTCTCTGTTTTAAAGCTGTTGGTTTAAAATCAATATCGCATAGGCCCACACTGGGAACTTTTTTGCACAGCCATCTTTTAAGGTCCAGTCAAGTCTTCCCATGGCCTTGCTGGGAAAAACTGAGAAAAGTAACTTGCAAATGTTTTCTGACAAGTCCATATGCATTTCCGACATAGCAGGCTTGTATTATGCATGATAGACAGTATATCCCAATAACATTAAAATGACAACTAGTATTAAAATCTACAGTGTGTAATTGAGGAATCTGTTCACCCTGAAAGAAACAGGAAACAGCCAAGCCTTAACCACCTTCCTAAAAGCAGACAGAGTCAGGGCCAACTGTATGACCCAGAGTTAGTTTGGTTTAGTGCAGGGGTTGGGAACCATGGCTCTTTCATGACTCATGGACTTCAACTCTCAGAATTCCTGAGACAGCACCTCTTGCCTTAGCTTAGAACCTGAGTCTTAACAGCTTAAAATGGCTGGCTCAGGAATTCTGGGAGTTGAAGTCCATGAGTCATGAAAGAGCCAAGGTTCCCTACCCCTGGTTTAGTGGTTGAAGATGCTGGCTTACAAACCAGGTGATGGTGAGTTCTAGTTCCACCTTAGAAATGAAAGCCAGTTGGGTGACTTTGGCCACTCTCCCTCAGCCCAACTCACTTCACAGGATTGTTGTTGTTGGGAAAATAGGAGGAGGAAGGAGTACAGGTAGTCTTCCACTTACAACAGTTCATTTAGTGACTGTTCAACTTACAACAGCACTGAAAAATGTGACTTATGACCAGAGGTGAAATTCAGCAGGTTTTAGCAGGTTTGCTAGAACTAGTGGTAAATTTTCTAAGCAGTTCGGTGAACTGGTTGTTAGAAGAAATTGCCCTTTGTTTTTTTCCATTTTACAGGGTTAATCCTGTAAGAAAGGCAGGCAAAAAAACATTCTAGTGTTCTTTCTAGACTAATCTTTATTGCCTTGCTTACACAAATTGCCCACCCAATCACATGACCCCCCCAGCCACGTCCACCAAGCCACGCCCACAGAACCTGTAGTAAAAAAAAATTGAATTCCACCGCTGCTTATAACCCTTTCTCACAGTTACCACCTTTGTAGCAGCGCTGTAATCACATAATCAAAATTCATATACTTGGCAACTGATTCATATTTATGACCATTGCAGTATCCCTTTGTGAGCTTCTTATAAGCAAAGTGAATGGGGGAAGCCAAATTCACTTAACAAGTAGGTTACTAACTAATCAACTGCAGGGATTTACTTAACAACTCTGGCAAGAAAGGTTGTGAAATGGGACAAATCTTAAATTTTGGGCTCAATTATGGCCGTCAATTAAATCAAGGACTACCTCTATTAGATGTGTTCACTGCCTTCAATATAACAATAATAATATCAGGATAATTTAAAAAAAAACATGAGGCACTTCTGAATGTTTTTGGTAGTTAGAAATTCATGGAAAGACTCTGCACTTAGCAGCAAGCAACAGAATGTCGCTTAAGCTTTGTGCCAAGGAATCTATCTGACCTTATCCGACCTTGCAGGTGAGCTACAGCCAAAACCGTTTGGGGCAAAGGGGCAGTGGGGTGCTCAGGGTACTGAAGAATCATGAATATAGGTGATAAAATTGCACAGCTGCTTCTGGCATGGCATCTGAAAGGCCTTGGTGGGGTCCCATCTTGTCTGAATAAATCTGAAGGTGTCAAGGCTTTCAAATAGTTCCTGGTTTCCATAGTTGCTTTGTTTATGGAACAGAAGATCAACTTCCATGTACCCCTCTCCTTCTGCTAAGCAAAGAAATCAATTCCTAATATGAACCAAGAACGGGAGTATATATGTGTACATGTGAGTATGTGTGCATGAGTGTACTTCAAAACATTCAAGATGGCTACCACAACCATGATGTACTTAAAAAAAGGTCAGCCTGTAATGACCTATTCATGGCTGCCATTTTGATTTTTATCCCTCCCTCTGCCCCAGTCTCTGAGCCAAAAATACTTTTTCATTAGCAATTCTATCAATCCTCTCGAAGCACTAAAAGGGGCTTCAGGAAAAAAAGGGAACAAAGTCCTAAATGAGATGTGCAGGTAGCCTTTTAGCCACGGATAAAAAAAAAAAGTCAATCCATTTGGGGCTTGCCTTGGCCCCAATTGTTGGAAGTGATGATCTAGACTCAGAGCATCCTGGAGATGGGCAAGCCAAGCAATATGTTCCAGCCATCTAAGTCGTAGAGCACCCCACCTACGTTGCATCAGCTTCCATGGGTTTTGGTTTTTTTTCAATAGAAGCAGCAAGCCAAAGAACAAGGAGGGGCTGGCTAGACTACTGGACTTTGGCAGGGTTAATTTTAACCCCAGCATTATCTCTGGAAGATCAACAAGGAGAACTCGTGCTCTGCTCTCTGCGTTCCCAGAATTTCAACCTCATTGCATTACCTACAGATGGACCTTGTGCTCCGCATCTTTCTTGGCAAGGCTGCTCTGTGCCGAAAAACCTCTTTGCAAGCCATGTAATGGAGGCACAGCGAATCGAACGGGTGCCAGAGATTGTCTCCCCATGAATCGCATGCTTCTCCTCTGACTGCATGGATGCATCCTGCTCTCCTGCCACAGCAGCACAATCAAATAACAGTGTTTAACTTCCCAGAAAGCTTGCTCTTCACCCCTGCCTCTCCCAATTCTCACTCAAGTAATAATGGATGGTTTCATTCAGCAGAACCTGAGCCTATCATGTTCGTCTGGGGTTCACAAATGGCCCAGGATTTTGTTGTCCTCTGAGTTCAGCAGCTCCCAATCGATACCGTATTAAGGGAGCAGGCGCAGGCAGGAGTCTGGAAAGGTCACAGGCTGAGTGACTTTTACTACAGGCATAGCTTTGACACTGAGCCAGTTGCTTTTTCAGAGGAGCAACTAACACAGCAGGATAAACCAAGATGGAACTTTGGCCAAGGTTCAAGAAAAAGAAACCATCCATAACTCTTTTAGGAAGCTCCTTGAATGAATACCTAATATATAGCCCAGATGAGGTCTATGGATATGGATAAAAACAGGTGCAAAAGACCAGCAACTTGAAATCTCCCAGTCTTCCACCATGGCAGGCATTGAACATCTTGGGAGAATGTCCAATTTTTGGTCCTTCCAAAACAGTTCCATTATGGCTCTGCAAAGCGATTCCCTTGAATCCACATAATATGGAAGAACCAAGTATTTCCCCGTCCCAGAACAGGAAGAGAAAAAATAATGCAAGCCATAATTCTGTGTCTCTCTTTGTATATATAGTCAAAGTCCATGTTCTAAGCTTTTTTCAGAGATATTTCTGGAAGGAAAAATGTCATCAGGTTTATTTTCCTTTGTAATATTTCCTTAGCTGGATAAATAAACTATGTCAGAGACAGAAAAGCTGCCAGACATAGTCTCTTGTGAGGAGTGACCTGACAAAAGGGCTTCTCAGGAGCAATGAGGTAATTTCTAACATAAGATACACAGGCCCCATAAATCTTGTGCAGACAGTGTTACATGCCCAATCAGCCTGGGATTTTTCGAAGCAATTGAAATAATGGATGCAAGAAAAAAGCTCATAGTAGTATACTGTTATATGTTTGCCCTTGGATAAGGCTGGCTTTGAGGTCAGCACAGTTCATAGAAAATGCCAACTTCCATTTGCAAAAAGATAGCTAAAACCCTCAATGCTCATTGGCTTGTCAGGAGGCAATTGTGATACTATCGGTTAAAGCAGTGTTTGTCATGGATGGCTAGGGAATTCTGGGAGTTGAAGTCCACAGATCTTAAAATTGCAAAGGTTGAGAAACACTGAAAGCTTCCATAGGAATATGTTTTTCCAAAGATTTACAAGTTTCTATCTAGTTCTTTTCCAAAAATGGTGTGTCTTGACAGACCTGCAAGCCTTTTCCAAGGGATTGAACAAGGACCAAATTCTTATCATAGCATTTATGTGAAGTAAGTATTTACTGCAGGAATGCTTGTGACACCCTAAATATTATTAGGACAATGCTAGTCCTCACCTTTTCTTTCTGTCAATTTCCCAGTGCTGCCTTATGCGTGTCTGTATATGTATATTCTTTTCAGAATTACATTCCATGCATTTAATGAAGTACTTCTCGATTTACGACCACAATTGAACCTAAAATGTCTGTTGTTAAGCAAGACAGTTGTTAAGTGAGTTTTGCTTCATTTACCAACCTTTCTTGCCACAGAATTAAGTGAATCACTGCAGTTGTTCAATTAGTAATATGGTTGTTAAGTGAATCTGGCTTCCCCGTTGGCTTCCCCATTGCTTGTCGGATTGCAAAAGGTGATTACATGACCCCAGGACACTATAACTGTCATAAAAACATGTCAGTTGCCAAGTGTCCAAATTCTGATCATGTGACCATGGGGATGCTACAATGGTCCTGAGGACAGGTCACAAGTCACTTTTTTCAATGCTGTTGAAACTTCAAATGACTGGTTGTAAGTTGAGGACTACCTTTAGACTTTAATTCACATTTTTTTTAAAAAAAGAAATCAGTCTTTAAGGTGCCAGAAGACTAATCTTTATTGTATCTTTTAAAAAAATCATTATTGCCTGAACGAAGCATAAGGAATCTTAAATTTTTTTAAGCCTGAATTTGTGTCAATTTCATAGAAGCTCTAGACTTCTCTGGATTCCAAATTTATTTTTAGTTCAACAGTATAATTAAACGACACACCATTAAACAATTTTCCATTTGGCAACGATGAAGTTCTGCAGACCTTCTGGATGGTGTGTTTTCCCATTGGAGAGAAGTTATCGAATCTCTCTTCTTGGTTCCTATGGATATGCCAGTTTTGTTGGGGGTGGGGAGGTTCAAATGGGTTCTATTTGTTTATTTTTGAAATGGATGAACAAAAATAGCTGTTCCGGTTTTTATTTTTAATAATTCTTTTATATGGCAAAGGGGTTTTGGCTTTCCCAGGAGAATGGAAACCAGGGAAGTGCAATGAATTCTAGATCCTGTGATATAAAAAAGATGCATTTTGTTTGGAATATACTCTCTCTTCTATACAAAGTCTGTTGTCAGGTACAACCCCCAAGTATGGCAATAGATGCTGCAGAAAGAACCCAGACTGCAAAATTGATGATGTAATATTATGTCATCTTCAAAACTCTCGGTGGCTTTTTTAGTACAGAAAGAATGACAACTTGGAAACTGCCAACTCCACCTCATTCAAGTTAGCTGAATTTAAGGAAGTTTGTTGTAGAACAAAAATTATGCAGAATCTAGCCAGACCTAAAGGAGAAGACAGTTTTTTCCTTGCCTGCACACCATTCCTCCTTGGTAAGATTTGCAAAAAATAGCTCAGTTCTATTTTCTCTTCGCCATGAACCATGGTGGTGCAGTGATTAGAATGCAGTATTACAGGCTGACTGTGTCCACAGCCTGGATCTTAATCAGCTGAAAATTGACTCAGCCTTCCCTCTTTCCACAGTCGATATAATGAGGACCCAGATTGTTGGGGGCAATATGCTGAGTCTGTAAACCCCTTACAGAGACCTGTAAAGCACTTTGAAGTGGTATATAAGTCTAAGTGCTAGTGAGTGTGCTTTGCTTCACAAAGATTTGTGGCCTAACAAGCTTCCTTTTGCTTTAATCATTCTGTTGGGAGAACTCTGTTCATTGTGTAATTAAAAAAAAGAGAATAAAAAAATGTTGCTTTTATAAATACAGAAATGTATCATAAATTAACAGAGTTACACTACTTACAAGTGTGCCAAAAACTACCACCCTCTGTATTAGAAACTGTATATTATCCTCACTAGGTATGATTTTTTTAAATATTAACTGAAATGAAGAAAAGGATTTGCAAAATAGTATCCATTATTTTAATTAAGAATTATGAAACATGCTATTTAAGCTATCATGTGTAATTGTGCACTGTAATTATTCGATATAAATATTGTATGCTTTAAATTACCAATTTGTTATTCAACCAGTTTAATTTTCTCCGGATTTCCCCCTCCCCTCCCCCCCCATCTAAAGCTGCAACATAATGAAACAAAAGTTATGTTAGTCATACTGCTAGAGATAAATATTTACCCCAGAGGAAATTGCTACAAAGAACCATAAAATTCCTACTCAATTTGCAGTACAAAACAAAACATCTCAGCAACTTATTTATCAAGCTGTGGTGATTTGGATATTATACGAGGATAAATCTAGAAATACATCTCCATCTGGAAAGGTGAACAGGCAATGCTGCCATGAAAATATCTGCTTGGAAAAAAAAAAAGTTTTCTGAACGTTTTATTGATTAGACATTCATTTGTCCCAATTCAAATCTTTATTATGACTCAAATGGGCAGAGATGATCTAGTTGAACTTTTTATTGGGTCCAGATGTCCTGCTATTAAATAAACAACTCACTTAATTGATTACTGATTATAATTACTTGACACGTTTCCTTTTTCCCATACAGTAGTTTCAGAAGCACTTTTCTTTGGAACAGAAAAAAGAACGAGCCTTATTCAAGTCCTTTCCTGCTTTCACAGATCAGACTAGAAAGAGTGGAAGACCTCGAATCTGCTAACTAATTAAAAAAAAACAACCCCCAAAGCGACATAATTCTCATAATCTTGTATAATCAGCAGGATTGAAAATGGTGGCTAGAAGAGACAGGAAGTTGTACAGTAATACCCTTGCCAATACTTCTCTTACCTCCTTTGCATGTGTTTATGTATTTGAAACTGGGAGCAGGACTGTCCAGTTGTAAAATCCATGGAGGGGGAGGGAGAATGTTCCCCAAAGGGTATACACTCCTTTTCCTTACTAGTCCTTCAAGTTGAAGACTAGACCCCAAGATATACAAAAGCCTGAGATTACTGAGGCCAATGACTATGGTGGCAATCTCTTCCTGAGGATAGCAGTCTCTTAAAAAAATATCTGTGGGTTGAACAATGTCCAAGTTAAAACTTTACAGAGGTCCTTGAAAAAGACTTTTAACCTGAAAAATTGTAGAAGTATTTGTTTACTTAGTGGGATGAACCTTAATCAAATTTTGTTACTAATTTGATTAAGACTCATTCTGTAGGCATCAAAATAATGCAGTCCCTGAACTATCTCAGTGGCGCAGTGTCTGCCGGTTCAAATCTCACCAGGCTTAAGGTTGACTCAGTCTTTCATCCTTCTGAGGTTGGTAAAATGAGGAGCCAGATTGTTGAGGGCAATATGCTGACTGTGTAAAGAGTTTAGAGAGGGCTGTAAAGCACTGTAAAGCAGTATATAAGTCTAACTGCTATTGCTATCTAGATACGTTAAGATGCCTTTTGAGGACAGTGTACCTTTTCAGTTAAGTCTTTTCAACATATGTCTTCATATAACAATTATAAAGTTCAGTACCAAAGTACTGTTACCAGAAAGCATATTTCTTATTAAATTACGCCATCCAAGTACAAACAGGTTACCTTTACACCAGTTCTTGTCATACAGTGAGCAAAGAGCATGTAAAGCTTCAAGGCAGCTTTCAATAGTAAACAGAAATAGAATTTATTTGGGCATGGGCTAAAGGTCAATAAGAAGCAGGTTTTAAAACATTGTTAGTTTTGCTTTCAGAATGTTTCACCTCTTTCTGTTTCAGCCTAACGTATCTTGCACAGAGAAAAAAAGGCAAAATTGTGTATCTCTAGTTTAGTACTTTAGTTTGAGCAGCTAGTAAAGTTTCTGTGGTAGATCGTCCCAATTATTATGAACTAACACAATGACAAGAAGCAGGGGGTGAAATTCAAAATATTGCAACTTATGTACATTAGGTATGTTTGGAAGCCCTAATAAAGAAAAAATATTCCCTTATTAAGAGTATAGCTCAGAGATGAAACTCAGCAGGTTCTAGCAGATTCACTAGAACCGGTAGTAAATTTTCTAAGCAGTTTGGCGAACCAGTTGTTAGAAGAAATCTCCTTTTATTTTTTTCCACTTTACAGGGTTAATCCTGTAAGGAAGGCAGAAAAAACATCCTGGTGTTGTTTCTAGCCTAATCTTTATTGCCCTGCTTTCAGAAACTGCCCCCCCCAGTCACATGCCCCCCCCAGCCATGCCCACCAAGCTATGCCCATGGAACTGGTAGTAAAAAAAATTTATTCCACCACTGGTATAGCTATTATACTCAGCGTCACCTTGAATAGCAAGATGGGCCATAAATAAATGTAATAATAAATAAAACAAAAAATCAATTACATTTGTCATTAAAAATGAAATCCTGGGATAATAATGTACAGTAATAGTATATGATAGTGCTTTACATTTACTTAGTATATTAGATATTATTTAAGTTGCATATATATTGCAGCTTCTGAGGGAGAGAAACTTATTTGCTCTGAAAAAAAAATAAACATTCTGTCATTAAATTGCTTTTAGTCCCATTGGGCAGTGCCTCAAGTGGGAGAAATAAATTTATGGGTAGTTAGGTCACACTCAGTTATATAAATTTGAAAGTAAATGGGGTTGGAGATAGGTTCTGGAAGAGAGATGAGAGGATGTCCATTCTACTTAGAACTTTGTAATGGAATTTAACATCATTTCTCCATTCTGTAGAAGTAAAAACACATGAATTGGAAAGATTTCTGAAAAAAATATATCAGAAATATTCTTATAACTACATTCCACAAAAATGCTTGAAACAAGCCAATTCCAAATAATGGATTATGAATCTTTTTAATATACTGTAGTTAAGATTAGCCCTGGATTGTCAGACTATTAAATGAGGATGGAAACTACTAATCTGCTCATGGAGTGTGTAAACCCTAGACTCACTCTTAATTGTTCCCATCATGTGTGTAAGTGAATGTGTGTACTTTATAAAGAGACAGGCAACTTCTCAAAAAATGAGATATATGGATGATGATGATGATGGCAATGATGTATGATTCTACCATTAGGAATGTGAAATGCCTGCTAAATGCATCCCAAAATGTAAAAATTCAAACTGTCATGACAATTGTATACAATATGCATGTCAATTGCTCAGTAAATACAAGAGCTTTGAAATGAACTAAGCATCTGAGGTGGTGATACCTGTTATTCTCTTTCAAAAACATTCAAGAAATAATCCTTAAAACAGATTAAAGATGTGCAAAGCTTAACACCAACTGCTGTACAAAAAGGGTATTAGATGAAATTGAGCAGGGAAGGCTATGTACTCAAACTTTGGCATATACATTGCGCACCTCTTGTTAAATACTTTTCAAATGTCCACACTTCCATTAAAAATCTGAATATATAAAAATCTTTTACTTCAACATATTTCAAATTGTCATATTTACACTTCAATTTTAAAACAAAAGTCAGTGAAAAATACAGCTATGTTACCACTGAACAATGTAGGATTAAATTAAAAAGCACATATTAAACCAAAAACTTGTCTATGGCCACGAATGAATGAAAACACAGCAGAGCTAGGCAAGAAAAAAAACAACCATAAAATTCCAAGTTAAACACTTCTATTTAAAAGAAAATACAAAACACAGTATCAGAAATGTTTGGCTTTCAAATAACACAAGTTTCCTTAAGTGTAAAATCTATAGCTATGAAAAATAATGTACAATACATCTGGAGAACAACTTCAGATAAAAATTAGTGTGCCTTAAATAGATATTTCACCAAGACAGCCTTTACTGAAAGACATCAATTACGAACAGTTGAAAAACCTTAAAATTCTAAGAGTGAGTGTGTGTTTGTGCACACGCACAAGTTTTGACATTGTTACTAGGCTACATAATAAATACAAGCTTTGAAGAGAATTGAGTGTGCAGGGCAACTGCAGCCTGTACAGGCCAGCCCATTAAATAAACAGGAGCCAACACTTTAGAAAAAAGTAGGGAAGTAACCAAGATACCCAAAACGGAGAAATACTCCTGAAAATGTGGGTGCTTGTTTCTACAACTTGTGCTGGTGACAACAGAGAGAACACAGATCACTTGCTTTTAAGTGCTAATATATGTAAACAAGCTGCTATTTCACCTCTAGGAAAGATAGGCCTGCCTGAAAAACATTGCATGGGTTTCAGCCAGACCTTTTAAAAAAGTTTTTGATTAAAAGAGTGAGAATGTTTTCATGTGCTTTGATCCAAAATATGACTTGATTTATAATGCTGATGATACTTTGGGGTGGGGTGGCGGGAAGCGAAACACTATGCAAGCTGTATGGAAGTTGAGTCATGGCAACTGGACTTCTTTTCTTGTTGGTTTGAAACATTTTGCTGCTTACAAACAACTCCACCTGGTGAGTAGAATCATCACCAATGTATGCAAGCCATGGAAAATATTCAAATCTGGTTGCTTTGATATTAACTAAGTAAAAATGTGTGTATTGCTGTGTGTGGTTTTTGGTCTACATGCAGTGATGCATTTCTCATTATAGGAATTATTTATATGCTAAGGATGGAGTGAACTCTATCAAGGACAACCAGTCTCTGCAAAAGAAAGCCATTAGTGGCGTGATCAATACGAACATTATTTTTACTTGCTAAAGATAAAAGGGACAGACATGCTTTCTTCCCAGGAAATTCAATGTTTGTTTTTGCCAGGCAGTGGAAAACTAAATCTTCGTCTTTCTGATCTTTCCTGGATGCCGATATATATAGGACACCAAAAAGCTAGTTCTGCAATTTCTGCCTGTTTTTCTTTTCTTCTCTTCTCTTTTGCTTTTCTTTCTTTTTTGGGGGTGGCAGGGCAGGTGGAGGAGAGTGTACTGTATATCTCTGTGTATGTAGAATTCCAGTTAAATTATCTCCAGTAATCATGCTCAGTTTTAGCTACTACATTTACACACGTCCTATTAATATCTTGTCTAGGACGAAACATAATTTGAAATGTGACATTAACACTTCTCACAGCAGAACACTTTCCAGTGAAGCCCTTCATCCTCACTAGTTTCTTCTCCAGCTTTTGTTGGCTGCATTTTTGTGCAAACAACACATTATATAAAGAGAAACATACATTTTTATTTACACGAACATTCTTCTGAACAGGTATCAGAGTCCTTCACCTTGCTTTTCACAGTCGTAAACAGCAAATGATCTACAATACTCTAATCAGTTGTCATGGATACCATGTAAAGCTCAGCAAAGTTGTTTATGAACATGTCCAGTTATAAGAATTCCACATAGTTCTCAGGAATCAATCCTATTTTCCCATTCAAGGTTCCTTCCAACCAACCAGGTTCTTGAGATGGATGAACTGGAAAGATATATATATGCAGGTTATTAAACATGTAAATCTGAGATTTTAAAACAAAATTGGATTTTTTCCGACATATACATAAGTTTCTTGTGCTGCATTGCTGAGGAAAGAAGTAGGGACAGAGATGCAACATCATTTTGTCCTGAGGTGCCCCTTGGAAGTACCATCATTGGGGTCTACAATCCAGTTCAGTCCTGTGTGGATGTGTTCTTTCTCAGCTCTCAAAAAGGCCTGGATTTTCTGGTGATGTGCATTTGCAAATCTGCATCCATCTGCACTTTTAATTCACACATGCCACTGACCTGCCTTTCAAAATGACCCCAGAGGCCAAACATGCCTCACAGGTATGCAAGCTTACAGCAGTTTTCCAGATGTTGTGAAGTGCTTTTCGTCCACCAGTGGAATGCTCCATCAACTGGCTGGTTTCAGCATCTTAAAATCAAGCCATGTCTAAGCTGATAGTGAAGAGCCACAGTTTCTCATTTCAAATTCTCATCTGAAACCACCAATCTGGCTGTAACACGAACTCATCGGTACTATAATAGTCTGAGGAGCAGTTTGTTTTCCATAGGAGACATTTGTTTCTGTTCACCTCACATCACCTCTCTGCATGTGTGGTGTTTCAACATTATATTTTACCTGAAACCAGGACAAAACAACATGTACAATTGATCTTCCCTCTCTTCTCCTCCCCCACTTTGTAAACATTTCCCCCTTAGCTTAACAGAATTATGTCCTAGTATTGGTGGATGCACAGCTTATACCCAATTTTCTTTCATTTCTTATCACTGCTACTCAGTGGGATTCCATTTCAAGGTGAATGCCCTGTCAGCAAGCTAAAAGGGCAAGTAAGTCAAGGGTTTATTAGAGGCAGGTTTACATGTATATTACCATATCCTAATGCTCCCAGGCTCAGAGTTTTATTTATTTATTTTTATAGTCAATCAGCTTTCCCTAGACAAACTAGAGCTATAAAAATGTAGCACATGTGAAGAGTGATAGGATGGGTGGGGAAGGAAAATATTGGCATTTTATTGATTTTCTGTAGAAGGGAAGATAACGTTGTTATTATTGTTAAGTAGGAACCAGATGAGGTTAGATGCTGTGGGGAACAACTTCTGTGAGTGGGTACAAAGGACACTTGGCAATTGACTCACAAGGTCTCATGGTCATCATCATACTGTGGCAAAAATATAAGTAGGCCTAAGAAAGAATGAGCATTTGATTTGAAAAGGTTAAGGAAATACATGAAGTCTTATGACTTACGACCACAATTGGGCCCAAGATTTGTTGTTAAGTGAGACATTTGTCCAAGTGAGTTTTGTCCCATTGTATGACCTTTCTCACCAGAGCTGTTAAGTGAATCATTGCAGCTGACAAATTAGTAACCCGCTTGTTAAGTGAATCTGGCTTCCCCGATGACTTAGCTTGTCAGAAGGTCACAAAAGGGACCACATAACCTTGGGACACAGCAATGGTCATAAATATGAACCAGTTGTCAAGCATCTAAATTATCATCATGTGATCATGGGGATGCTGCAAAGGTCATAACTCTGAAAAATGGTCATAAGTCACATTTTTCAGTGCTGTTGTAACTTTGAACGGTCACTAAGCGAACTGTTGTATCTCTCTTTCTTAGAGAGGGCTGTAAAGCACTGTGAAGCAGTATGTAAGTCTAAGTGCTATCGCTATTGCCATCTCTTCTGTTTAATTTCTCGAAGGTTTAATTTTGTCACTCCACTATCAATGGCAAATAGCCTGCATCTCCTGTGTTAATGGAATTTCAAAGACTAAGTCATGAACAAAGAGATATCCCTTCACCTAGTCCACAGAGCTTACAACCTACATTTTGAAGACGAAGCAACCAAAAAAGAATAAAACTAAGGGGAATCCTTTAATCACACACAGCTTTATGACTTTTAGTGTTTTTTTCAGGAGGAAGTTCAAGCCACAGGGAGAGTTCATCCTCTTTATTCAGTTCCTCTAAAATATCTTCTTTTCTGTAGCGCCGAGGTTTAATTTCCCACTGTGGCCTATATCTTAAACTAAAATTCCACTCTGTGTTATATTTCTTCCTACAACCTCCTTTTCTTTATCCTCCTCCTCCTAGTCTTTTTTTAGCTTTCCGTATTTATGTAGTTAACAAGCATTAGGAAATTATATTCCTGTTTATGAAAAACACTAATGACAACATGGTTACATAAGCCTGGCCATTCATGTTACCCACAGGAGGAGGAAGGCAAAAAGGAAGGAAGTATTGTCAATAAGCCATTGCTGTTTCTATGCAGATAATGTAAAACCTACTCTTGGGAGTGAACAGGACTTTATATACAAAAATCTCTTGCTGACCTGCTCATTAAAGAGACTTCCTATAGTTGTCTTTGATAAAGTCCTTCCTTTACTGATTTAAATTCTAAGAAGACATTAAACACAAGGACAGCTGGGAAACATGAATCAAGATCATGAGAAAAAGATGTGGAAAGCATCTTTGTTTCTTGGGGTAATAAGAAGCCGTCTTTGTTTCTTGGGGTAATCTTAGATTAAACTCTCTGAAACTAAGGCAAACAATATATATTAGCAGAAAAAAAAGTGATTATACTATGACACCTCAGTCTGAAAAGTTATTAGGAATAATAGGTTATGAGTCAGACGTCCGTACGAATAGAGATCAGGTGTTGATGAGTTAGCAACTATAACTGGTATTTTGTAAATTAAACACACTGTCTATTCTTGATAAATTAGCCTGGATTTCGCTTTCAAAAATCTTTTGAATACTCCCAACTTTCAAGAGTCAGATAAATCAATAACAGGCTAATCCTTAACTTTCTGGAAGAATTATTTCTTCTTTTTACACATAATGCTTCCTGCAACATTTACACTTAATTTTAAAATCATGCATATTTTACTACCTTGCTGTATAACAATCTACTGGTTTAGAACCAGAATAAGGCTACTTCAGAATGGTTTTGAGATGTATAAAAACAGAAAATATATGGGCTGGAAAACATTTTAAAAACCTTTGGTGCTTGCTTATCATAAATAGCAATAGCACTTAGACTTATATACCACTTCATAGTGCCTTACAGCCCTATCTGACTGGTTTACAGAGTCAGGACATTGCCCCCAATAATCTGGGCCTCATTTCATTGACCTCAAAAGAATGGAAGGCTGAGTCAACCTTGAGCCAGTGAGAATTGAACTGCTGGCAGTTGGCAGAATTAGCCTGCAATATTGCATTCTAACCACTGCACCACCATGGTGCTTCAATACTTTACTAAGGCTCAAAGAGAGAAGCACTGGCTTTAATAATCAATAGAGTTGTCCTTGTATTCAAGTAATCCTGAGATCATATTGGCAGCATTTAGAAGAAGGTAGCAAAATTATGGAGACAGGATTCTTCAGGCATTATTATGATCTGAGTAAATGCAGAAATCAGAAGATCAGCCAAAATGAAAGTCTTTGTGACAAGTCACGCTGGAATTACATAAAAGGATGTGATCAGTCTTGAACGATACCTGGACAGCTGTCATCAAAGCTGGTGGCCAAGAAACTTCAAGATTAGGGAGAGGAATGTAATTCCTCTTGCCTTCTTTACACAAGCAGCTGGCCTATTTCTACCTCTTTTTAGAGTAGGTCCCCTATGATTATGTCATAATGTCTCTTCTAATCTTGGGCTCCAAGAAATTCTGAACTGTAGGCTAATCAGGACAGAAGATACAAAGAGACAATAATACAATTGTGCTATTGTCTCTTTGTCTCCTTATTTAATTATTTATAATTATACAATGTATAATTGTATGAGCGATGATGGCGCAGTGGTTAGAGTGAAGTACTGCGGGCTACTTCTGCTGACTGCCAGCTGACTGCAATTTGGCAGTTCAAATCTCATCAGGCTCAAGGTTGACTCAGCCTTCCATCCTTCCGAGGTGGGTAAAATGAGGACCCAGATTGTTGGCAATATGCTGACTCTGTAAAGAGCTTAGAGAGAGCTGTAAAGCTCTGTAAAGCAGTATATAAGTTTAAGTGCTATTGCTATATACAATAAATATACACTCTAAATACATAATGTATAATTGTGGCAATAACACAATGATTTGATTCCAGTTGCTTTTAACAGTTGAATAATGGAGGCAAGGTGACAAGGGCTTTCTTTTAACGAAACAGAGAAGAATGTGTCCAGTGAGAACAGAATTCTGTTTCTTGAATCACATTTTGGACCCAGAAGTAAATCAGGACCAATTACCCTAATGTATTAATGGTATCTCACTTCCAGTCCATGAAGCAAACATTCTCTTAACATTTATGATGATTCTAATAGTAATTCCACCCTCTCCCCAATGTATTTACACACACATACAGATATACAGTATATTAATTTGCAGAAAAGTCTAACAAATACATTGGGGGGAGGGTAGGATTACCATATGGTAATATGGTATATATACATTCATACTAAATGAGACTAGCAAATGGAAATTATGATTTCATTTCAGTAAATCCTTAATTATGAGACAGATTCTGACAAGAATACTTCCAATCTGCATTCTTTTCCTATTTTCTATCTATCCTAATCTGTACATTGTTCATATTTCATTCTATCTAAAATACGGATGTACAAATTGAGAGCCACATGCTCTCAAACCCATCTCCTTTTCCTTGGTTCTTAATGTGGTCCTCTGGGAATTGTGTGTTTATGGCTGATGGGTGAAGTGAAGGAAGGGGTCAAACCAAAGACAAAACCAGGAATCTTACATTACTGCAAATTCAGCTCTGTCTTCATGAATTGCTGGCTATAGCTCTGACCTCTACCAGCTGCCGCTTCTAACTTCTCACAGGGTTCAGTTGACTTTCCTGTCTAAAAATGCTTGTGTTGCAAGCAAGAGGTATACGTTTCGTCCCATGCTCCCTCTGTGGATGCCTATCACAATATGAGCAGTACAGCCCCATGTATGCCTTCCTTCCGCAAAAGTATATCTAGGATGGGAAATGGTGCAGAAAATCCCAGCCGTATTATAATACTCGAAGCTATACTAAAAAAGGGTTGTGTGTTCCTTAGGCTGCCCACGACTTCTTTTTAAACATTCCCTCGTGGCTGAGGCTGTTGATGTGAGACCATTTGATTCAAGGGGTGGTGGGCTCTATTTCATTGGCAAGGTTTAAACTAAGGCTGGAAGGCTAATTGTTTCGGCTGCTGTCATTTTATCCTACATTATGGATCCAGCATTCAACAGAGGATCAGATTTTATAGGCCTTCATAAATCTATGATTCTGTGAATCATACATTTCTTACTGATACAGTTCTTACTAACTGTAACTTGCATTATGATCGATGGTGTTGGAAAAGCTCCTCTAAAAATATCCCTTTGGCTGGAGTTTCCAAATGTTCAGACCCAGAAATGAGATGGTGTTTCCATCTCTCTGTACTGAAAGCCACCCTTCATCCCTAGAAGCTTTCTCTCTAGTGAGTTCAACTCAGCATTTATACTTACAAAAGAAACCCGAATAGCTTTCGGTAACAAAAGTTCAGAGTGAAAATAGTGTCAGTGCTCGTGGTATTTCTCAGAAAGCAAGAAAGTATGTTTTTTTTTTCTTTATCACAAGTTGTGATAGGATCAAATCTTAGGTTACATTACGTGATGCGAGGCACAAGATTTTAGCACGTGGGACCTGTCTTCTATCCCTTAAAATCAAATGTCCATGGAGATTTTCGGGTATCCAGATCATGGCTGTCCCAAGGTGCTTTTTCAAGAGGCAACTGGACTTTCCGGTTTTTCTTTGAAGATGTTTTACTTCTCATCCAAGAAGCTTCTTCAGCTCTGACTGGATGATGGAGAATGGAAGGATTTATACTCCTTGCAGACAGCTGGTCATTTGCATTTTTTTAGCGAGTCATCTGTAAGGAGTATAAATCCTTCCATTTCCCACCCATCCGGTCACAGCTGAAGAAGCTTCTTGGATAAAAAGCGAAATGTCTTCAAAGAAAAACCAGAAAGTCTAGTTACCTCTTGAAAAAACACCTTTGGGATCACTTAAAATCAGTTTTCTGTGTTTTTCATTCCACTGAAGGTAACAACTCTACTTGGATACTCACCGTTATCAAATAAGGTCCCTGCAGTGAACGACAGCTCTGAGTGATGTTCTGCTTTACAAGCATACAAGGCTCTAGCTTTGCGGAATGGAGAACTGTGAAAACAGTAATAATTTTAAAAATCAGAATGAAGATAAGCTGATACATGTTTATGTGTGCAGACACAAATGTTTCCCAATATTTTTTCTGGCAAATATTCGAAGTGGATGTTAAAGCTGCTAACTAGCAAAATGCAGGGCTGAAGGGGAAACACCAGTCAGAGTAGAGAAAAATGAAGAATATTTGAGATAACAAGCTAAAAAAGGCAAACTACTTCCTCTTCAAACCATATTTCACCATTTTGGAAATTCTGCTTAAACTTATCTGCGGTCTTTGAGATTGAGGCACTCATACTGTTGCCCAACAGAATGAGCAATAGCACCTCAGAGAATGTTTGAAAAAAACGTGACAGGCAAATCAGAGACAGAATACCGGGAACACAAACCCTACCAAACCAATTGTTATTTGTTCTTTGGAGTAGGAATTGCTGATTTAAAAAAAAAAAATACTAGTCAGTGACTTGACTGAAACCAATGCAGCTAAAGTCTGGTACGAACAGTTTCTCAATGCTGCAAAAGCCTTGAATTGAAGATTTGGTAAACACAGGGTTTTTGGTCATTTCTTGAATTACGTTATCTTAATCACTAGGTCTAAGGTAGTCTTTTAGATACCTTATTCATCTTCTGTAGACTTTTAACTGCATCCCTTAACTGAAGCTGTTATAACATGATGAAATAGAAGCCAGTAAGGCTGTCCAGTGATCAATAGATTGACTATTTATTTATTTATTTAATAAAATCCAATTACAATTCTCAATACATCATCTAAAAATACAGAACTTATGAAAACAGCATAAAAACAACATACAATAGTCCCAGTATAAAACAAAGCACATGTAGGATAAAAACCAGAAGTACAAATAATAATACTGTAGTGGTAGGTAGCTTCTGTGTTTTAGGATCAACCATCAGTAAAAAACAAAACAAAAAACCCCACAACCAGTTGAGAAATAGATCACAGACAAGTACTTGGCAGAGTAGTTGTGAAGGCCTTGATGTGTCTTTACCTACAAAGACCAGAATAGTGTAAGCAATGTGAACAATTTTTACCTGTACATTCTGTGAAAACTAAAGTTGGATGAAACAGGATAGAAAGAGAATTGATGCTTTGGAAGTCAGGTGTTAAACTAGAATTCTTTACTGGCCGTGTGTGATTGGACACATAAGGAATTTGTCTCTGGTGCTTAAGCTCCCAGTCTACATACAAACAGGAGATAGTAAGAAAGATGAGAAGATGAGAAAAGATGAGAAATGAGAAGATGAGAAAGATAATAGCAATACAGCCTACTATGTGGGTAAATAGCGTTAGGCCTAAAACAATACTGTGGGGATTAGGTGTTCAGTGGAGTGATGACAAAGGGAGAAAAAACTTTATGTCTAATTGTTTTGGCATGTAATGCCATAGAGTGGCATCCTGAGGATATGAGGGGTTCTATAGGTATTTTTTCAGCCTTCCTTCTGGTATACAGGTCTTCAATCGAAGGCAGAATGGTTGCAATTGGTGGGGTTTTGTGTTTGTTTGTTTGTTCATTTGTTTGTTTGAGAAAACTCTTGAGAACACCATGGATAGGCAAGAGAACAAACAAACTTTTTTCATTGAAACCCCCCCCCCCCCCATGTACAGTTTTTACTTGAGGCACAAATAACCAGGCCCAAATTATCCGACTTTGGACATATTATGCAAAGACCCAGGTCTCTGGAGAAAGCTCCGGTGCTGGGAAAACTGGAAGGAAAGAGAAGAAGCAAAGACAAGCAGCAAAGTGGAATGACCTAAGTTACAGTGGTGATGGGTGCATCAATGGAAAACTTGAAGGACCCCAAACTTGGGGAGAGGATAGAGAAACTCTATATACTGTAGGCAGTTGCTAAAAATGACCACTGATCTGTTAGCACATAGTCAAGCAATTACCAATAAATAATAAGGCAATACATAAAGCATAAAAATCACAAAATCACATTAAAGATCTAAAACGCTAAAGTAACTCTTAGCTAGGCTTACCATATTTGAAAAACAAAAAAAGAGGATGGGGGGGGCGTCGGCGGGGGGGAGCGCGTCGGCGTCGGCCGGGGCGTCGTCGGCGTCATTGAGGGCGGGGCTTCGACGTCGGGGGGGCGTGGCGTCATCGGCGTCATTGGGGAAGGGGTGTCGGGGGGGCGGGGCATCGGCGGCGGCAACGGGGGCTGCAGCGGGGGCATTTCGGCGGCGGCAACGGGGGCTGCAGCGGGGGCATTTCGGCGG
>JAEANM010002512.1:0-24378 GCA_017656035.1 Myanophis thanlyinensis | reverse complement strand
TTTATTGCAGGAGCTCCTGGAGTCAATCTATGTCCTTCGCCAAAAAACTGGACCCTTCCAGCAACAGGCAGTCAAAAATCCGATTGGCTCAGTCTAATGATCTCATGGTTATGGCCACGCCCATGCTTGGATTCTATTCCCAGCACTCTGAGAAGGAGCGTATCAGGTAAGACCAACGCATCTTTTCCTTTCCACATAACTTTCTATAAATGCGCTTTGATACAGCACTTTGGGAAAATCCAACTTCTTTTGCAATTACCATTTGAGGCTTTCCCTCCTTATGGAGGATGTCAATTATGGTTTTCTGCACAACTATCAGGTCAGCAGTCTTTCCCATGATTGTGCTTCCTACTGAACCAGACTGAGAGACCATTTAAAGGCTCAGGAACCATTTGCAGGTATTATGGTTTAATTAGCTGACACTTTGAGCCTAGAATATAGAACCTTTTCACAATATTCTAATTCTCTGAGATGGTGGATTTGGGGTTTTCATGAACTGTACGCCATAATCATCTCAATTATGACAAATCATGGCTTTACCTATCTTGCTTTGCATGTAATGAGTCTATCTCATATATTAGTTTCACCTTTTAAGTTGCATTTACCGAAATAAATGAACTTTTGCACGATATTCTAATTTTCCGAGTTTCACCTGTATATTCATTTTTCCAATATATTTTAATGTTGGTTAAAATAGTTTTAATAATTACTGTTTATTACACTTCGTACTTAAAAGTTGGTGTCTAGTGCATCATAAAATTGCTGATTCCTCTTTTAGTTCTCTTTTTTAATTTTAATTTTAACAGTTTGTTAAAAGAAAGAAAAAGTCATTTAATTTCATAACCTTTTAATTTCTACCTCAATACTGCAAATTTCCTAAATACATATTGCATTACATTATCATTATCTTTGCCTATCCTATCAGCTGTGGTAGAGATTATGTGGGTTCTGCCCACCAGGGATCTACATTTGGCAGGTCCCAGAAAAATGGAACTTTACTGCAGCGCACCTGTCTTATGGAACAATTCCTCTTCTCTGAGTTTAGCTCCATTGCCTTGAGTTACCTCAAGTTCTGGCTTTGTCATCAGCCCTGGAGACTCGAGGGTTCTGTAAAATCTTAGGATAGCTGATAATTACTCTTTGCTGTGCCATATGGGTTTTAATTTTTTTTAATATTGTTAAATTTTACAGTGACTGTTTTTATGTATTTATTATTTTAGTATATTGTTGTACACTATCCAGAGTCACTTTTTGTAAGATGGGTGGCTATATAAATCAGATATATTCATAGACAGATATTTTATCATTTAGCAACATAATTCCGTTTTCAATATTTTCAATAAGCAGGCCAGAAATCTGAAATCTGTTGCGAGTTTTCAAGGTGTGTAGCTCTCTCTCTGTCTCCCCTCCCCCCCCTTTGTGTGTGTGTGGTTGTGTAAAATGTGATTAACTTGTTGGAAGGAGATAAAGGAAATAACTTAATGGCATTCTGATATTAACAGCCTCACTGTTGTTCTTTTCCTTAGCTAGAGAAGTGATAACTTCAAATTGCCATGGAAATCAATTGGAGTTATCTCTTTAAATAACTCAGGGCTAGTGAATCATCAGGACACATCCATTGTCACAGCATTATTAAGAAGGCACTTCACCAATAAATAAACTCAAGATTTGTTTAAAAACTCAGTAATGATAGATTATTTTAATTTAGAACAAATAGATTTTTTTTTAAACTCTTGGTATATTACGTAATTATTTCTTCACAGTGAAATGTTAAATATCACCACTATAATCTTTGATTCTGTCAAACCTACAAAATAACATGTGAAAAAGAATCAAGGGAGGAATAGTGATTGGTTTTCTGAAGTTGGACATTGTAAACTAGGAGTGTCAAACTGGCAGCCCGTGGGCCGGATGCATCATGTGCAGGCCACGGCCACCCCAGGGCCACGAAGGAAAAAATGCTGTGAAATGTCACATGAGGGCAACATGATGCCGTGGGTTTGACCCCATTTTTAAGCAATCTTATAACAGTTTGTTCATTTGGAAAATGATAAATATTTGATCCAGAAAGTGCCTATGTATTCGTTGACTTTATGCTTTTATTATTTTAATTTATATATCATGTAGTAGTAATAAGATGCTTATTTTTATTAAATCTATGCCTGCTTTGCTTAACTATTTCCATAGTAAGGTGGTTTCATATTGTTCATGGATCAAATATTACTTTAACAAGTCTTAATAACAGTAATGGATAGTCCCATCAATATGGGTAAGTCTGCCCTGGAGGAAGAGCTGTCGAGGTTTCAATGTGTCAAATGTCTATTTCTGTATATTCATATTGATATTCCTGTATTGCTATTCGGTGCTTTGCTTTTAAGTGCCTTATTGTTATTACAGTATTGAATTCAAAAGTGTGGTAAGGTGAACAGTTCACTTGTCTTCAAAGTGTTAATGCTGCTACTTCAGAGTCTGCCCTAGTTAACTGTTGATACACATTCATCTTTTTTTCCCCATCAAAAACATTTAAAAAAACATTGAATAGGCCAGACTGAATATTTTTCTTGATTTAATTTTCCACCCCCATGTTTTCAGTAGCGAGGTAAACAATCTAATGCCTTGTTAATTTTGCTGATTGAATTTCTTCCAGGATATCTTTCTGCCTGCCATTCAGACAGGCAGGGATTGAGGCCCATAGAAACTGGAGGCAGTGGGTTGGGCTATGTGTGACATATTCTAATCAGAGTTACAATTTAGCAAAATCTAGGGTTGAGGGGATCAGCGTCAGACAAAACAGTAAAATATATTATAAAATAAGAATCTTGTGTGCTTGAAATTTAGCAAAATGCACCATTGGAGGAAAGAAAAAAATTCCATGAGTTCAAAAGGGCTGCCAGCTTTTGTTTTGGCTTTTGTTCAAAAGCTTTACAATTGGGCATGAGTAGCAGGAAATGCCCATTATCCCTAGGAGTTAAGTTCCTGTCTGTCCTTTGTCATGTTGCTTAGTCACACAATATTACCTGGCAAGAAGGTGAAGACATAAATTTACCCCATAGGACTGTTGCAACAAAATATTTCATGTGGTAACTTGAAGGCTTACAAATTGCAAACTACAGTTTATACAGTAATGAATTAGTCAGTCTTTAACTAAAATGCCATTAGACTCTTTCTTCTTTTGGATTGAAGAATTTGATAGCCTGAGGTATGGTAATGCTTGTAGGCATGCAGACGATTTCATGACTCAGCCATAAGAAGTCTTAATACCCTACCTGCAAATAATTTAAATATTCTGCTTTTTCTGTTGACCATTTATCTTTCTGCCTAAAATGAATGGGTATGGTTGGGAAAAAAATACATGTACTCAAAAATGTTTATAATCCACTTAAATTGAATTGCAGATTTGTGCTATAGTGTTGTTTATAGAAATAAGAAATATTTCTTGTTACCCTTATGATTACATTAAAGGAATAGATAGGTATCAAAGCTAAGAGGTTGGATTAATCTGCCTACAAGCAGTGCAGGCCTCCAAATTCACAGATCCTTATATAAAGAAATTTATACATCATAATTTGAGATAAATATTAAATTGCATATTCATATTTTAAATGCATATACTGCCTGACTCCCAGTGATTCTGGGCAGTTTTTAAGTTATTAAAACATTTTAAAACTAGCAACAGTACAAAACACACACAGACACACACACACACACAAACAAACCCTCACAAAGCAATGTTCTACCTAGAGGGTTTTTCTGCTATAAAAAAAGTAATTATATTTGAAATGGTACATTACAATAGAGATAGAATTTCAGATTCCAACTATATTTGGAGTGATCTGCATTTGTTTTGCGTGTAGTGACATGTGAGAACAAGACAACAACCATTTAGTCCCGTCCAGTTTCCTATTTGACAGGTTGACTGAGCCTATAGCCCACTTGTGTGTGTGCAATTTCCCAGTTTAAATTATTAATAAACAGCAATTCAAAGATAGTATAAACTAAGAAAAAGAAGTAATTGGGGTTAAGAATGGTACATGAAAACAGGCCATTTTAAATCAGTAAAATTATACAAAAGCAACATATTAGCTATAGAAGCAACCCAGTTATATACCTGTGATAGGAGTTGGAGAGAAGAGCAGGACTCTTGAATCACATTTTCATGGAGAAACCAGCTGCTGTTTATTTTTCCTCAATAGCAGCTGTCATTCCAATACAGTATCTGCTCTGATTCTGTTCCTGCTGGGCATGATAAGACATTTCAAACTGATAATTGATCATGTTTTACTCTGTCTCCCTTCCCATTTTGGGTTATGCCTTTTAGACTGGAAACTATAAGGTAGGAACCATCTTACTAATTACAGGCTACATTTTAAGGAGTACAAGTCAGCTTCTGCTTGAAACCTTAAAGAGACAAGGATGACTTTTGGTCAGGAGGACTGCTTGGAAGATACT
The DNA here is from genome assembly GCA_017656035.1 of Myanophis thanlyinensis. Lineage (NCBI taxonomy): Eukaryota > Metazoa > Chordata > Lepidosauria > Squamata > Homalopsidae > Myanophis > Myanophis thanlyinensis. The sequence continues at coordinate 19,929 of JAEANM010002512.1, read as the reverse complement.
TAACAAGTCAGTGCAGCTGCAGACACCAACACTCACAGTCCCACTGTAGCAGCCTGCTTTACCTTGAAATGTGGAAAATCCTTCTGTGGGAATTATTGGTTTATTGAGCCCTATTTGAATGAAACCTGGTTGAGAATTTAATTTTTTTTCAGTTTTCAACTCTCCTTTTTCACAGGTGTATGTATTGAAGGTGTTTTCTAGCTGATTGGGATAAACAGCAGGGTTGTGATTATTTTCAATTTCCTCATTAGAATCGTGTAGGTATAAATGAAAGCTAGTTTGATGCTTAAGACATCAGTCTGGAAAGTGAGATACTGTATGTTTTAGTCCCTCCTTGGGAACAAAGCTAGCTGGGGTAACCTTGGACCATACAGACTCGTGTACTCTCTCAGCCCAAAGAAGCAGGTAATGAGAAATAACAAGGAGCACTGAGAAAATGATTCTCCCATAGCAAGAATCCCCAATTGTTAAGCTATCATATGGTTTCAACAGGAGCAGATGGAGTTGTAAAGCACAGCATGCCAGAACAGGATCCATGGCTTTTAATCATTAAATGTTCTATAAAATACTACTTGTATTGTCATCCTGTCAAGTTGGCTTCCAGAATGGCATAATTTTAGCAATGTATGAGGTTTATCAAAAGGAATGGGTATATTTTGCTTAGCTTTCTAGGTTTGGAAAGTGCTGTTTGCCATAATAGTCTTAGTATTGGGGCCTGCAACTGAAGCCATTTTTTGTCTTAATATGGGGCAAGTTAAGGAAAGTGGTTGATGGATTTTCCTGGCTTTGTTTCCCTTCCCACTAGGGATCATGGTTTTAAAGCACAACCATCTTAATCTTGCTAGGGATAAAGTAAAACTAGAAAAAAATATTTGAATTCTCCCAGTTTCCCCTTTCTTCCTGTGGTGGAAAATTTTGGAAATTTGCCTTGAGTTATTTTTAATACTACGCATGACTTGCTGTGTCCAGTTCCAAGCATGGTACATCTTAAATATAGTTAACAGAAATAAGCCAGCTTCAAACAATGGCTTATTTCTACTAATAAAACGTTGAGCACATACTATGACACTGATGTCAATGCCATGACATCTAATGCAAGTATGTTAGTTACATCATCTGATGATATCATTACACATTTGCATATGCCCATGGATGACCAGGAATCAGGTAATCTATTTTTGCAAGACCAAGGATTCTCTTTTGGTAGGGTTTGAAAACAAAGTAATTAGTTAACTGTAAGCCTATGATATTTAACTGGGTTTCTGATGTAAATGGGATATGCTAAATAGTAAATCCAGGTCCTGTCCTGCTGTGCCTAGATTTTTGCTTTTTAATGTAATAACTGCTTTATAGGTAGAATAATAATTAAAACTGTTAGATGGTACATAACTTTGTTTTGAACGATGCTGCATGTGAGAAATCAGCTTCCCCCCCCCTCCCCCCCCCCAAAGTTCCATTGCCAGCCATTTCCTAACCGGCTTTAAAACATTTAAGGATTGAGATATGAGTTTCATTTCAGCAAATTTGTTCTGGATTGTAATCCTGTGGCCCTTGTATTATAAAGAAAACTTGACTTTTGGAAACATTCTTTTTCCTAATAAAAAACTGAACCTCCTATTATCAGTAACTATACTAATGAATAATGTGACTACTAATTAGTACTTTAGTAGGGACATTTTTTTCAGGGTTAAAATAAATACACCTCTATTCCCATCAATAAGCTGCAGAACTAAAACGTTTACTTTCTCATTGTTAAAAAATAAACGTGTCCTATGAAAAAAATAGTCCTATGAAAAGGAAAAAAAAAACAGCTCTTCAGCACAGTGAATCTTAAGTGATGAACCACAGGAAACATTTACAGTCTAAAGCATTTCCTTTCACAAGGACTTCATTAAATACCTTGGATATTTCAATTAAGTAAAAATTACCTTGACAATTGCTAGAAGGAGCAAAGCATTGAAAGGGAAATTTTATCCATTTCATTGTAAGTTCCACAAAGAAAGGAATTCAGTTGCTCAGTTCAAATCTGTGTGTGTGTCTGTGTGTGTGTCTGTGTGTGTCTGTGTCTGTGTGTTGGAAGTTAACACCCATCCCTCCTAGAAAAATGAAAAAATATTAAAAGGCAGAATATTTCCCCTAAAAGAGAAATAGAAATCTTAAGACAGAAACCCAGCCCCTGCCCCCAGCAGGTACTTTGGTTATTTAGAAGACAAAAGACTGAGCTAGCTTTATTTGCAGCATAAAGGCCCTCACCCTCAGGACATTATGGGATTGCCCAACTCGCCACATGGCACAAACAAAAGCTTTAACCAAATTTGAATCTTGACCCATAGCCACATGGGAGTCTGACAACCAAGGATACTTGCCCTTGCCACAGGAAAAGGGAGCAAGGTCATAGCCCAAGCATGTATAAATCTAGCCCTCTCCCTCACTTTCTTCCCTTTTCGCCCAGGACTTCAAGCCATGAGGTCCTGTTCCAGTTCCACCAATAAACCATCCTTCCAAGCAGTCTCCACATTTCCAGTGTCTTTTTCCCCACTTGGAACTGAATCCAGATGGACATTTCTTCCAAGTGTGTGTGTGTCTCTGTGTGTATTTTAGATAGATTGATAGATTGATTGATTTGTGGATTTTTCTACTTATTTCCAAATATAGTCTTTTAAAACAGTTGTTTTGGCTTGAGCAATGTTGGATTTTACTCTTTTGGATTTTACTGAGTACCTAAGTTGGATTTTACTCTTTGGATTTTACTGAGTACCTCAGTAGTATAACCCTTTTCACAGATTATAATCTTTGTAAACATCTGTATTAGTTTGAGTAATAAATTCTTTTCCTGCATGACTCATACTTAGTCTTTCTAACAGCTAGTCCATGCTATCACCTGGAATTGATGTAGCCATTCCAAATACCCTTCAGGAACGTAATGTTTCTGCTTGTTAGACTTCCTGACACAGATGAGAAATTGTTATTTGAAGAAGATTCTAAACACACACATTGGATCAGTAGAGGCATGCAACTTTGTTGAATGAGAAATGAAGACTGTGGTTCCAATCATTCATGGATTTTCTTGCTGTCCTGATTACCTTGTAAGTTTGCCGCTTACAGAGAAGGGAAGGGCAAGTAAACAACGCCTTGGGAATTGGTGGTAAGAGGATGCCCCAGAAAAAAGATGAGAAGCAAGAAAGAGTTTAATATGGGGTGGTCCCAATAGCCTCTCTATTGTAAGACATTACTTTTAAGGCATTGTTCAAGTTCATCTCCAAGTTGTATGGTATCTCAAAGGTTATTCTATCTGCCACTTGGAATTTTGAAAATTCCCATTAGCCTGTGAAAAATTGGTTTACCTTACTTTTCCATCCTGCTGTTTTTGTGAAGTTATCAAAAGTCACATTGAGCAGAACAAAGCTCATTTCTTTTTGTCTTCTTTCTTACTAGGATATTTCTATTGAAATGGAAGTCTGTTTGTGAATTGTAGGCCTCCCTTAGGCATATATATGTAGAATAGGAACTGTATTTTTGATGTGCTGTGGAAATCTTTGGCTATGATACATGCCAGTTAGGTCCCCCCCCCCTTTTTTTTTTTTGGTAAAAATAGCTCAGGAGGAGAAATATTGCTAGTTGTTAATAGGAGTGCTTCTTGAACTTTTTGCCATCACACACTTTTTAGTGTAACCTTGATGTTCACATCTCTCCTAAAAATCTAAAAAAAACAACACCCATCCATAAATAAACAATGAAAACAATAGAATGGATTTTGGGGAAATGTGGATTTATCACAAAATACAACTAAAAAGGTTCTTCACACCTCCCGGGGACTATGTATGGACCTCCCCAAGGGAGTACACCTCACTGTTGGTTTGTTGGTTTGTATCCAGCCTTTATTTTTACAATCACTCAAGGCATCAAACATATCCAACACATCTTCCTTTCCCCCAGAACAACAACCTTGTGAGTTGGGCTTGCCTGAATTAAGGGTCCAAAATCACACAGCTTGCTTTCATGGCTAAGGCAGGAGTTCCACTCAAGATCTCCAGTGCCTTTACCACAAGCATTTGGGAAACCCTGGTTTATAGCTATTATGCATTGATGCAAAGTGGCTAATGGGCCCAAGGTGTATAGTTTAATATTATATTCTTACAAAGCTTAATATATTTCAAAATTTCTTTAGAAGAAATAGTATTATTTAGATAAATAATTTAGATTATTTAAAGAGTTTGGGGACATGTACATAGATGTTTTGCTATTTGGGTAATTTCAAAAATAAATGGGTGGTTTCACAATAACTGCTTCATGTGAATTTCTGAATACGTGAAACTAGATAAATATATCTGAGGGTTAAACGCATTGCATTGCAGCATAAATAGCCCTGTGCAACAGCATGTTTTCCTTCTTATTTTGTGGTGAGAGGCTGTTGTGGACATGATGAGGCTTGACTCTGCTAAGAAACGCTTAAGTGGGAAAAAAAAAAGAATGTATTTGGGCTAAACGATGTGACGATGCAACATTTTCAACTTTTGAAGTGTTCTGACCTGTGGAATAAAAAAAGGTCTAAAAGATGAATGGTGTTTTGACTTGCAGAAAACAGATAGTCAGTTTAAAGTGTTCAAACCTGCAGTTGTGCGACAGCTGATCAGAGACTGATAATTTCCATTTGATTCAGTTCCAGATGGATTGGGAGGGGAGGGGACACATGGTGACCTTGCAAAGCTGCTCTGAATCTTTCCTATTAACATTTGGAAAGTGGGGAAAAAGGGTATTGCTTATTAAATCAATTAAGCTTTCCAGCTTCAGCAGGAACATTTATAAAGCAATCAGAAATAGCAACAAAGCCAAGTAATTAAATAGACTTGCTTGTTTAATTTGTTATTCTAGGAATGCTGTAATTTAAAGAAAAAAGTATATTTATTGACTGATTACACTGGTAATGATATCTGAATCAACAATATGTGTGTAACACCAAAAATGGATTTTTTTAAAAAAATCTATTTTTACTTGCTTCATTATTTTGTAACTATTACTATGTTTAATTTCAAAAATGACTTATTTTGGATATTAAGTCATATTTTTCTAACCTGTCGCCGTTAGATGTATTGGGCACCGTAATTCAGGAATTTCTTCTTAGCATGGGAAAGTCTCGTAAATGAGTCCCAGTAAGTCTGCCTGGATTACAGATACCAGCAGGAAGAGTTTCTGTTCCCGCTTTTACTTAATAATGGTACCTTCTAATACTAGAATGAGTACTAGTACTCACACATGGCATGAGAAGCTGTCTCATGCCATATTAGTATTACCTGAAATTAATTTAAAAACGGGTATGTGTGGAATGGAAAATACATTTTGTTTCCAACCTGGAACAAGCTACAAGTAGTCCTTGACTTACAACAGTTCATTTAGTGACTATTCAAAGTTACAATGGTACTGAAAAAGTGACTTATGACCATTTTTCACGTTTATGACCATTGCCAAAGAAATAGAATAAAGCTGGTATGTAGGACACTGTCTCTCTCAACATCTCTCCTCAGCAGCTCCCATCCCACCAGCTCCCCATACTCTAGTATTTTTCATTGAGTGTGGAGAGATGATTCATATGTGGGTTGCTCTGTCATTTCTAGATCTTTGACTGAGTGGAAAATCTTTAAAAGGGCTAGATCTGCCTTTCCCACCCAGCTTTTTAGCATTTTCAGTGCGTTCCTTATCTCCCTCCCTTCAGTCACTTACAGTGTGACAAAAAGGTTACCTGGGAAGCCTTTGGTTGCAGCTCCTTCAAACAATTGAATCTTTTTCTCCAACCACTTGGCCACCCTTTGTGGCTTCAGTGTGATTCCAGGAGAAGATACATTTTCACAGGAGTTGTACTTGTATTCAGTTTTTGCCCTCAGATGCAAAGTGATGCACAGCTCTAGAAGGCACACCTTATAGTGTTATAACAATCTCTCTTTTAGCAAGCCTTTTATTGAAGCATTCACAAAATGCTCTTAACGTTATAGTGAACCAGAAGGCCAAACAATTGCCTACTTTTGATGTAACAAATATTATTTACTCTATTGCTGAAGGTCATTGCAATATACTACTTTTTGGCTGTTAGGAAAAAAATATAATCGTAACTCACACATTTTCACTTACTATACAATTGATAAGAATTAATCAACATTCCTCCTTGGTGGAATTGTTTTCAAAGGGTTCTTTGTGCATGGGTACTGCCAGACTCTGACAGGGGAATGGGGAAAGCTGCCTGAACTATATGAAAGTAGATGAACCAATCCTCTATCATAGGAGTGTCAAACTTGCAAAGATGTTGTCATGTGACATATCACAACTCCCCCCTTCCTTTGCTAAAGTGGGGGTGACTGGCCAGTGTGTGGTGCATCTGGCCCACGGGCCGTGAGTTTGATGCCCTGCTCTATCATTTCTAGCCTCCAAAGAAAGAACACTTCATTGTCCTTTTTTTTGAACCCTGTACACCCAGAGACAGTCTAAATAATACAGTTCTGAACATCATTCTTCTATAAATGCTGTGTGCTTTATTTATACATACAAAGAATGAGCCCCTTAATGTATCACGTGTTGAGATGTTTCTGAGGTTTCGTATTGATTTGCACTGTAAAATGGCAAAGAAGGCAATTGTTGAAAGGATTAATAGTTCTTTATTATAGAGGAACAGAGAAGGATTATTTCTTGAGCAGCAGTTTATCAGCCAAGAACCAGTGACAGGAGTTTCCAGTTTTTCCTACAAACTATAAGTGAAAGCACTAATTTTAAGATGAATTACTGTACTGTAGAATATCATTTTAGATGTTTTTTTAAAATTCCTCATAACGTGAAACAGTTTATATGCTTTTAAAACATAAATGGCATAGTTTTTCAAAGCTGGCAAAATTCTGAAACGTCAGAAAAATTCTGCTTTGGTTTTATGTTAATTGTAAGTTGCCATTATTTCAGATAAACCATAATAAACAGAAAAGCAAACTGCTGTCGAAGGCTGTATACAGATGGTAAGGGAGGTGATATTTTTGTTCTTTCTTTAGTTCTCAGATGTCAACAACATTTTAAAGGTTTTCCTTTACTTGAAGGTCAGCACTCCCACCACAAGTTACTTTTAAAAAAATCAAATGTTTAAAAAATCAAATGGGTCAAATTATATTACTTTCAAGTGCACCAGAACACTGTTCTTACATAAATAACCTTACATTACTGAATTTAATTTTGATGAACTATGGGGTTTTTTTGGACGGATCATAAAACATACTTTTTATGAGAGCTACAGTATAAAGGGAGTCTGAATAAGGCGTATCTTTAGAATTTAGGACATAGATTTAATTTCTCATAATAAGTCTATTTGTAGAATTTAAATATCTTGGCATCTTCAGGTACAGCAATGTAGTTTTGACCTTGTGCTGGGTTTGTAGAAGGTAAGAGATAAATCTTTCATTCTGATGCAGTGCCCAGTGTGTGCTTGACCGAAGAGGGAAGAGAAAAACAATCCAACTAAGAGTTTAAATACTACATCGTACTACACAAGTACAGTAGTAACACAAATACGGAAGACCAGTGATTTTAGTGTATTGGCCCTCATTGTGAATTGGGCCATCAAAAGCGCCAAATTGACAGGCTGAACTGGAAGTGATCTGTAACACTGTCTTCAGATTTCAGACACAAAAAACTGAGCAAAAAACTACCACAGGCAAGGGTATATTGTGTCTGAGCCTGTCAAGATAGTAGCAGACACTCCCGAGACCTTTGACTTGAATTTATTTCACAAGAAGTATATTTTACTGCCATACTTCACAGTGGGTAGAAGAAGACATAAAACCAAGAATCAACAGATAAGGGTGTTTGTGGTATAAACTGCAATGGTGAAAAGTTCCTGTGTCTTGTAAAATGTATTAGTTCTCATAATGGGAAACTGATTCAGCTTCTGATTACAACCCACTATGTGAAACCAGAATTCTGAAATTGGAGGTTTCATAAATCCAACTCTTTTCGCACGTTGCTTCCCAGACAGTGCCTTCTCTTTTTTTCTTTTTCTTTTTTAAAAAAGCAATGCTCTACAACAGAGATGTCAAACTTAAGGCCCAAATCCGATCCATGGGGTGCTTAGATCCGACCCATGGGGCCACCCTGGAAAGAGCGAAGGATCAGCCTGTGGTGCCTCTGCCAGTGAAAACGGGCTCCCAAGCTCCATTTTCGCTGGCAGAGGGTTGCAGGAGACCGTCCCAGCCGAAAACGGAGCTCGGGAGCCCGTTTTCTCTGGCAAAGTACTTGAACCACCACAGGCGCCCCCGCCCAAGTGACATCGAGCTGGCCATGCCCACCCTGGCCCCCTGAGGTCAAACACAACCCTGCCAAAATCGAGTTTGACACCCCTGCTCTACAGCAAGGATGGGCAATTAATTTTCCCAAGGGGCCACATAAGACAATGTTGTGGAGGGCCGAACCAATAGACTGAATTTAATTTAACTCAGTATTAATTTTATTACTTTATAAAGAGCAGTAAATTATTCGATTTTGATTAGTTGCTACTGGTATGAATATGTGTCATGTCTTATTTATATTTGATTTCTAATTTCCAATTGACCTCATGAGGGTCAGACAGGGACAGCCAAAGAGCTGGATATGGCCGGGGAAGCTGTAAAGGTTGCTTTAGAAAAATAGAGGAATAAATCTATTGTAACAATATAGATGTAGGTGAAAGTCATAAGTGATATATTATTAGAGGCCTTTGTTGCATGATTCTGATTTTAATAATGCTATAAGAACAAGATGTTTAATAATGCTATAAGAAAGATGTACTTAGCATTCCAAATTTCTCCTGGGCATAAAGATATGTTGAGACCAATCTTTTTGAGAAGGCGTTTTCACTGGAATGGCATTACTAACAAGACATTCTCTCTCTTTCTCTCTTTCTCTTTTTCTGGACCTATTGTAGGATTGTTTTCCTCATCGTAGCTTCTGTGGATACCATGTGGGAAGATTCCTTCAACAGCTACAAGGCTTTTTGACAGTAAGTTGCATTTTTTGTCTGTATGTCTGCTGTCTGTCTTTCTCTCTCCCTCTTTCAGAATCTATGGGAATAAAGTATATTGTTTCTGTCCTCTTCATTCCATGGAGAGGGAAGGGCAGTTATGATTCTGAAAACACAAATGTGATGAAGCAGAAAATGTCAAAAGAAAATAAACTAATGTAATAAATAGAAGATGGTTGGATAAAATCAATTTCTTTTCTTTCTTTGATATGTTTAAGAACAAAGGAAAGTACCAGTTTATACAAATACTGTTTTCATTAAAATTGGAGAAACATAAAGCTTTTAAAATGGCAATAAATTTCATTGAGGCTTTTTACCACATATAGTTAAATAGCTTTAATTAACAAAATGAGTATCCTTAGGCTCTTCAAACAACCTGATCTTTAGAATTTTTGTTAGCTTTTTCCTTCATTGTTCTATATCCCTTCCTTCTTTCTGTTTTTGAAAAAGAGAAAAAGAAAGCTATTTTATATACCATCTTCATATATATCTAATACCTTCTTCAACCAATAAAACACTGCCACTGCTGGGGGGTTTTTTTGGGGGGGGGGGGAGGATAAAAATCTGAGACTGTAATATATTTAGATTAAATGTAATTATAGATTATAAATTGAAATTATTTTCGTACATAGAGCTTCAAATGCAAGCCAGTGTGACTATACAACAACCAAAAAGTCTTGCATGGTGCTAGTCATCTGGTGTTCTGCATGGACTGTAACCTACATTTATGAATTCACTATTAAGAGCAAGATGAATAGTCTTTCTGTTTTTCCTCAATTTCATGGACTGCCTGTAAATTGTTATTATTGATCACATCTTACTCACGCATAATGCAATTAGTTTTATTTTTAGCTTGGCATGGTGAGTAAATAAGCAATGGTTTGATCTAGACTCTAGAGCAATAACCACAATTTTGTTGACTTTGTGATTACAGGTATGGTTTAGTGAGATGTGTGAACAGGGAACATAGTTTGTAATTTGCTTGGATACTCCTACAGTATTTGTTTCATGTTATATTCAAATTTGATAAAATTCTTAAGATGCAAAAAGTAATAAAAATAGCCAAAAGTGGCCAGCAAACCACATATAAACGGCAAACTATATAAATGTTGTTTTTGCAATGTTTATATACCTTCAACAAACCATGATTAATATACTTTTGATTGTAATTCTATTTTTTATTGTTTCTAGAAATATTTATGTTTTATCATTTTATAGCTTGTAATGTTGAAGGGCACCCAAGGTTGTCATATAGGCAAGATGGGCAGCAAATAAATTGGATGGATGGATAAATAGATAGGAGTTCATTGTATTTCAGATCCTCGTTTAAGGCTTTCTATTCTTGGCACACCTCAAACTTTTAGCAGCAAATAATCTGTATTTTGATCATTCCACACTTTCTGAGAAAAGGAAGTAAATCAAACTGCTAAAATATAGCTTGGAAAAAAACCTGTTATGCTGTGGAAAAATATATATTATCCTGGCCATCTTCCAATTTGGAGTATGCTGGCTGAGAATCTTGCGAGATGAGGTTCTGACATACCTGGGTGGGAATCAAGTTGGAAAAGAACATTATAAATTCCTGAAGCAGCCAATGAGATGGTTTGTCAGTGACAGCTTCATAGAACTAGAATGAGATGAGAAATGGGAGCCTCTGATTTTTGGTAACACTAGTGACTTTAGCTTCTTTGGGCAAACAGTCCACTTCATAGTTTTGCGTTACATTTTCTTCATAGTTTGGCTGTACATTTTCTTATTACTACCTATAACATTAAATGCAATAGAATAGGATTACTAAAATGTAACTATTCCCTAATATTAATTAGTTTTAGTGATAGTTAATAAACATACACTTTGTGAAATCTTTCAGAAAATGTGTATGCTCTTAAGTGGTATTTTGGGATACAGTTTGAAAAGCAAAGATCATCTCTTTAAAATGATGAATTTGCAGTTTATGCCTATTTCCTAGATATCCTTTGACCCAGACATTGCATTAACTTCTGTTTCTGTGGGAGTCTGTACTTAATTAGAATCAATGAAATGGCTGATATGAGCAGAAAAAAATGTCCTTCTATTTGAAAATGGCCCCTTCCATCATCTAATTTATATTGGCTGCCCAGATTTTGATAGCTGCCATCCTTTTATAGTGCTGAGAATTGAACAAATTTAAAATACCTTAAAAAGTATTCACTTTTAATCCCTGATATTGCTGATCTGGTATTTGAGACACAACCTCCTTTCCCAAATTGATTTAATCTATAATTGTTGAATTCTTGAACAAATATATTATCTGGAGGTAAAAGCAATTCCATGATGGTAGGATTGTTACAGTAATTTAATGAACCTTACTTAAGGTTAATTTACACTTGGAGACAACCTATATGACAGCATAATTTTATGGCAGATTATTAGGTTTTAAACATTTTCCTTTGTAATTTGGAGACATAACTAGCTGCTAATAATTGGCCTACATGGAGAAATACATAATATACAAATTGTCTGCTTTATGGACAATAAATTTGCATGGTAAAATTTCCTATCTCTATTCAGATATTGGAGAACCTACTTGCACGTACAGGTAATCCTTATTTAGTGACTGCAATTGGGACCAGCAACTCACTTGTGAAATAAAGTGTTTATTAAGTGAGAAATCATTGGAGAGGAAAGGATTACAAGAAAGTAAGGAGGCACACTGGAATATACAGTTTAAGCAAAGTGCTAGTACTGGCTTTTTTTTAAAAAAAAAATTTAAGCAGCTTTTTAGGAGAAGAAGCTTTAGTGTAAAACTGACTAGGCTCTTGTCAATTTCAGGCAGCTGCTGCAAGCTGACTAATTAAAGTCCCAGCTGAGCCTGTTACCTTGCCATTAGCATTTTTAGGAAAGACCATGCTGCAGAAAAGAGCTGCTCAGGAAATGATAGCTTGATTGTACATCTCAGCTCTGCTAGGAGGGGAAGGAAAAAAATGGGTCAGGAAGAGGAGAACATGTACTAACTTAGTGCATCAATGAAGAAAGATGAACGAGAGATTAATTGTGAAGATCAGAAATGCAGATGCCAATCACAAAGTTACTTTTTCCATCACTGTCATAACTGCAAACAGTTACTGCCCAAGGCAGTCTCTAAACAAGGACTATCTGTATACCCAATATTTGTTAATTAGAATTAAGTTGCCTCTGGTCTTATTTCACATTCTACCATCAACAAACAGGTGAAAATGTCAATCTTTTTCAGACAGCTATCTGAAAATTGAGCATTGCCCCCCTACTTTATTGAATAACTGCAGAAAAGGGCAGTCTTTCAAAGCTCATTTGAAAGCCTAAGAAGCAAATTCTTTCCTTTCCCCTCAAATGAATGTTAAAGGTGGGCTGGAGAGTAGACCTCAACAAAAGGGACTGTTGGCCACCACTGCCACTTGATTTTCCAGGAGTAGCAGAAGATCCAACAGTTTCATGTCATCTTTTAGAAGGAACGATGTGACTTCCAGAAGAATTTGCATTCTCAGTCATGGACTGGATGATTTACTGAACTGAGCTACAGTTTACTCACATGTTTTAATTTCTCACTGCCTGAATCTGTAGTCTTGTTAGCATTAGCTGAAAAGTAAAAATAAAGTTGTTTTCAGCCTGGTCATTTGATCTAACACCTCCTTCTAAATTAAATCATCTCCTATAGCTTGGAAATATGTTGGAAGTAGATAGGGAACCAAATAGAGAATTGAATGCAAAGGCCATTTCTCAACACAAAAGAGCTCTGGAACTGAGTCACAAGTAATGTTCCCAGCCCTTCTGGTTTCATAATGCTTAATCTTCTTTTGCCTCTTTTCAGTTACCAGGTACGTTGATTTTATTTTTCAAGAAAATTCCTCATTAATAAATGAATATCTTTTTGTTTATATATTGTATTAAAACATTTATTGTTGAATATGTTGCAGTAGATTGGATTCATGTATTTGTTAGCACATAAATTATAGTTGACATACAATAGTTAGATTTCCACAAGATTCTAAACCAAAGCTAAACAGAACTAAATGATTTAGCATAATGTGTGATACTCTTCCTGAGAAAAAGTAAGCAATGTTTTAACACATGAAAAATTCCATATTGTTTCTGGCATCCTCCTAAAGAATCTAGTACAAGTTTAGGCAAAAGAGATTCAGAGATAGGGAAGGTAGTAATAATATTCATTCTCTAAATATCTGAAAGCCGATGCCTTCTTTTCTTTGTAACAAAACTCTGGTTAATTATGATTTCCACGATCAAGTGGTTATGAGTCTTATTTGTTCAAGGCTCATTTTCAAGTTGTTTCAGAGTTCTAGGTTTTATACAGGTAGCCCTGAACTTATGACCATGATTGAGCCTAACATTTCTGCTGTTCAGCAAAACAATTAAGGGAGTTTTGCCCCATTTTATGACTTTGCTTGCCACAGTTGTTAAGTGCACTTACTGCAGTTAAGTTAGTAATATGGTTGTTAAATGAATCTGGCTTCCTCATTGACTTTCCTTGTCAGAAGGTCACAAATGGTGATCACATGACCCCCGGAACAATGCAACTGTCATAAATACATTCCAGTTGCCAAGCACCTGAATTTTGATTATGTGACCATCTTGATGCTACATCATAAGTATGATAAAAGGTCATAAGTCATTTTTTTCAGTGCTGTTATAACCTTGAATGGTCACTAAACAAATGGGTGCTTAAAACTGGCCTGTAGGGCCGGCCTGGAAATAGTAAAGGACCGGCCCACGATGCCTCTGGCAGCCAAAACAGGGCATGCCCTCCCATGCCCCTTTTTTTGCCTACATGACCTCCTAAAGCATTTTGCCAGCTACAATGGGCCACGTGGGGGCTGCGTGAACCCCCCTGTGCCCAATTTTGGCTGGCAAAGTGCTGCAGGAGGCATCTGTCCCATCTCTCCCCCTGCACCAGGCCGGCCCGCAGAGGATAACTACAATGCTGATCCAGCCCTCAAAGAAATCCGGTTTCACACTCCTGGTACAGAAACACATTTTGTGCACATGTTATTTCCTTTCTGCTTTGAATCTCCATTTATGAATCAGAGAAAGAGTGTTAGTGTTTGATAAAGGAACTAGAAATATTTCAGTGAAAAGTTTACACAACAGTATCTTTCTGGCATGTAGTTTAAAACATAAAACTTTGCCAGTATACATAGATTTTGTTCGGTAAGCTTAGCAGGTCCTGTACTTTTTTATTTTAAAATCAATATCAAGTCCCAGTAATAAATGTTCTTCCCATCTTACAAAAGACATACTAGAAATCATGAAAATCAGATAATTTTCAGTGCAGGTGCATAATAGTTCATAGTTTATCCTGATGCTCAGAGTAAGATGCTGAGGTTTCAAGTAATGCAGCCCAAAATTAAAAATTCTCCCTCTGTAGTAAGGACTAAAGCATTAGCAAAGCCCATTCCTGCAAAGAATGAATGTTAATTATAACAAATACTTACAACTTGTACAAAGTATGCAATGCCCAATAGCCTTGTGGAAGGAATGTTTCATCATTACAGAAACAATAATGCAAACTTTTCTTAGCATGCCCCGAAGGTGAACTTGTAATTTAATAGTTAAAAAAAAGGCTCCAAGTGTGTGCACGCTCACTTGGTGCAGAAAACTAAATGAAGCTTGTCTTTTAAAATGATTTAAACATGTGCCTAATAAATGATAATCAACAAAATAACCCTGAGGATGAAAGGTTTCCTAGCAACAAGTGCTAGGATAAATTGAAGTCTGAGTTTAGCTGGGTTTTGTTTTGCTTGGTTGGATTAGTGTCATAGCCCAGTTTGTGTGGGAAGCAGACTTGCTCAAATTAGAACAGAGAAAAATGTTGCTTCTTCAGGCACCCACCCTCCCCCCTTTTAAATGGCATTTTATTGACTGGCAATTAGGTTGGCAAATTCAGGCAAATTTGAAAATTACACAAGAGAAAATTTACACACACACATATATAATAATTTATTATGCTAGTGTATATATTTTGTTCTTGGGGCTCCCTACATAAATTATTTGATATTATTTGATATGGAGAAAAATAGCATTTGGAAAACATGTTTTGGTAAGGAAATATGTTTTAGAAAGATGGATTTGTAAATTTTAAATTGTTGGGATTTGTGTAACATTCCAAAGTTAGTGAGATTCGTCAAACTAAAAACAACTAGCATTGTTTTTGGCTTTCCAAACATGAAATGCTTAAATGTAATTTGTAAAAAAAAAAAAAGATACTATTCTGAAAAAAAAAATAGGACAAGTAAATCTACAATTTTTTTATATTCTGATTTTGAAGAGCATCTTGTCCTTGTAGGATAGGTATGCTTTTCAGTTTTCAATCCCAGATACGGTCATCTCTATAAAAAGAGATTTCCAGAGGTGTCTGGAGGAAGGGAGCTCTTGATAACCTTGCCTCAATATTTATGTATGTCTGTATGTATTTATCATATTGAAATCATAACATTTCTTTTCAGTTATAACCTGCCTGTGTTTTACATTCCTTCTTCTGTCTTTTACTTCCTGCAAAAAAAACTGGGCAACAATTTGTATTGGAACCTCTAATGTCATTAATAAATTTAATTACATGCATTTCATCTGATCCCAAGGCTAATTAATTATACAGTTCCCAACACAATTTTCATTGCCAGTGCTTGCCTTTAAAGCTATTTGTTCAATTTGAGGCCAGTTACTCAGCGGAAAGTCTGCTTTCATATCAGTCTTTTTGGGTTTTGGATCGTCACCAGAACCCCTCCTCAGGAACGTAGTAGGTCTCTCCCAGTGGTGCCCTCACTTCCTATTTTTTAGCTTTCTTGCTCCAGGAAGGCTCATTTGATGCTTGCTTTGCTGTTGTTTCAGTGCCAGGCCAAGACCTTATTTTCCTTGATGTTCAAAGCTTAAAGGCCAAGATAAAATAATGAAGTTTCTAATCTATGCCAAAAATATGCAGCATGCCCTTTAGATTTGACTCTGTGCCAGAGTTTATAGAGGAAAGAGGAATCTGAATCATTTCCTATGAAAAAAAAGATTGTAATATTGGGATTTATTTTTTTTTACTTGAAGGTGAAAGGTAAGTCAATGACCACTGGGAAAAGATAACCAGGGGGAAATCTATCTCATAAACTAGAAGCCAGAGTCATCCAGTCAAGCTAAATTATGCAGTATTTGTTGCAAATGAAAAACAGCATTATTTCCCCCACACCCTATATAGTTAACAATGTAATAAAGGAATGACACACATTCACATAAGATAAAGCTGTCTGGCTATTCGTCATGATGACTATATGCTATTTCTTATATCAGAGGCAATCTCTTTCTCCCATAGTAGTTGGGATTCCCCAAAAAAGGTGTGATTGTCTTTCTGTGCACTTCTGATAAACATCTGATTGATCATGAGGGGAATAGTGTTAGAATGAGCAATAGTGAACAAATCAATTATCTCTTCTATATATCAACCCTTCCCCCATGAAGATTGCTGTAATGCTTCGTGTCAAATCTATTCTGATCCTTTTAACTGTTCTTCGTAGGGTTTTATTTCCAGATCTTAAATAGCCAGTCTTTTAACTTATTTTAGTTTGTCAATGCCGTTTAAAAAACAACAACTATGATATTGAGAACAGGACACAATATTTAAAATGCAGTCTGAACAGAGTAGTTTAAAAGTAGCAGTTCTCATGATTTAACTTTAATGCTGCCCAACATAGCCCTTGGTTTTGGAGCAGCTGCACTATATCACTGATCAATATGGATATTCAGATGTTTTCTCCATATATAAGTGCCAAGCCAAGTCTTCCCCCTTCCTATCCTTGCACTGTATATTTTTCTTACTTGGGTGCAAAACTTTGCATTTCTTGTAAAATTACATCTTGCTTGTTTTGGTCCACTGCTCAAACCTCACTACATCTTTCTGAATATTCTCTGTTTTATATAATGTTAGCCACTCCTTGCAATTTTGTTTTCTCTGCAAACTTTATAGGCATCACTCAACTCCCTTGGCCATGCTATTGATAAAAATATTGAACACAGTTTCCAGCACAAAATCCACCCAGTACTTCCATCTAAGCTGCTGCTCAATATATATCCATGCCAAGATGGAACCAATAGGTGCAGTTCAACCAATTGTTAAGTCCATCTAACTAGCAATAGCACTTAGATTTATATACCGCTTCATAGTGCTTTACAGCCCTTTCTAAGCAGTTTACATAGTCAGCAAATTGCCCCCAACAATCTGGGTCCTCGTTTTATTGACCTCAGAAGGATGGAAGGCTGAGTCAACCTTGAGCTGGTCAGGATCAAACTCCTGGAGTTAACAGTTGAGTTAGCATTTTAAGGGTAGTGTCACATAGTATTCAATAAAAACGGCTTTGTTGCAGACCACTATGCAGTAGTCTGTATTGTACTCTGATCTGCTAAGCTAACTCAGTCAAAGGGGAAGATAGGGTTAGTCTGGCATATGTTTGTGATCGACTTATTCTAGTTACTCTTAATTGTTGCAAGCCAATCCAAGTTCACCCACAGAGTTGATGCTTGATAATCTGTACAAAAGATGTGCTTGATTGAGACATCAAGCTGATGGGCCTGTTGTTCCTCCTTTTTGATAATCAGTTCAAGAAGAAGCAATATTTAGTTTTAGCAATATCATGGGTGGATTTTGTACTAACATTAGATGGGGGGGAGTAAATTGGCAGACTTTAGCTAATGTTGTAATATATTCATCATGAACATCCCATCAGATTCTAAATTGTGTATAAATCAGATGTAGAAATGTGAAGAGGAGTGAAGAAAAGTGATGTGTGCAGCTGTACATTGCACAAGAATTCCATGCTTTAAATATTTCAAATCCCATAATTTAAATGGCCAGATAACAAACTACACTTAAAGAGTTATATTTTTCTGTTTCTAAATCCTTTCCATAATTTTGTAATCTAATGTGGTGGTTTAGTAAGCTGGAATCCTGCCAAAAGCCTTACAAGCTTTTTGGGTTTGCTGCTAGACTGAAATTTGCAAATACATGGGAACTGCCAAGGACCTTCCAGGTATCAGAACATCTGTGGCAGGCACTTTTCAGTATAGAGGGTAACAAGGCGCACAAGACTATTTTAACTGAAATAAAATAGTGAACTCAATTAATGGTATAAAATGGCAAAATGTTATTAAGTGGGAAGGTCAGAGTGATTGATATGCTTGAACAAGAATGATCAAGTTATTGTGGTGCATTCTTTCTGGGGCTTGTTCTCAGGAAAAATTAACACAATGAAATAGATTATATACCTTGAAATATGAGGCTGTGCTAGTAACTTAATCTGTGAATTCTTTGCTTTTGTACATTCACGTGGAGTACAAACATTTATGTGGGGCAGAAGAATGGACTTGATATTTACCCTGACTGGTAGATCCTTCAATCCAAGCTATCAATATTCTTCTGGGGTAATACCTAATTTTATTTTACATTTTGCTTGACATGTTGGTTTACACACGAAACTCTTAATTTACAATGTGATGGTCACTGTTCTGTCTGAGCCATGAATCATTTTTTAAAATGTGCCTTTTTTCATAGTTAATCATCAGCTTGCAATAATGCCTCCTCTCACTGTTATTCAGTATTGCTGAGCAGTGGGAGAGAGATCATTTTGTGCTTGGCAGAACTCGAACATAATGCCATTGAGAAATTTCAGCAGGCAGAAGTTCTATTGCTATAATTCTCACATAGTCATATTCTCCCATAACGTGATACCAAATCCAAAGTGCGTATTATGAAAGATCTGCACCTGGATTTCTGAATGGGACATAGGGAACATGGCATAAAAATGCTGTTCGTTTCTTATACCCACTTATTAACATAAAGTTCAAAGTGACCTGTATTTAATCCTTGTACAATGGATTAAAAACCCCAATAGTTCTTTGTGAAGTATTGTGATTAATATCACTGCTTACTTTGAATAGGTAACATTAATTTATGAAGAAACACTGGTCCTATGAATAGTTACCGTAGCTTATACAGCTATAAAGCATTCTAGATAGTTGTTTAGGCGTGTTATCCCATGAGCATGGGATAACCTCCATTTTATATTCTGGAGGACACCTTATTTTTATACTACATGATTCGGCATCTGAAATGTCTCATAACTAAACCCCCAGTATTTTCTGAGGATGGAACATCAGAAGAATTTAAGCCAGTGTATCTTGACTAGTTACTTGGTCTTTCAATACCAAGAAATTGTTCCCAAATGCATAAAAAATAATTTGCAACTCAATGGTGAGAAAGACCAAGGTTGTGTGTGATATGTTTGCATGTAATAAAGCCTGAAATATTAGACGAAGAACAGTCAGTAATGTTAAAGGTTTCTCACTTAGTTCTGCTCAAGCTCTCTTAAAGCTTAAGTTATATATTGAAGTCTCAGAGAACAACATTTTGCTTCTTGGATTAAGAGAGCAAGTTCAGATAATCGAAATGGATAAAGTAAAAGAGTTTCACATCAACAAAATGTTTTATTATCTCTTCCTTGACAATAAATTCCAACAAAAGCCACACTTGTACATTTACTGTACACACTTGCACTGTTACATTATTGTTTAAAATGATGAATGCTACATGGCAAATACGGAATAAAAACTTGGATGGATTCAGAAGTTATTGTATCTTAGTCTAGTAGTAAAGGCATAAACAGGATGACGGTAAATGAAAATGTGGATGTTTGTTCATGGGATGATTCGTGCGTGCTCATACAGAAAGAGAAACGAAGAAATTATTTAAAAGTTTGTGAACTCTTTTGACCATTGAGAGTTCAATCTTAGTTGGCAGATGTTTCTTTCCTACGGTGCAAATATATATAATGACCCAAAAGATTAAGATGCAGGACCAAGGACACCACAACAAAAGAACTCATAAGGCCATGACTCAGCCCCTT
>JAEANM010002511.1:0-24382 GCA_017656035.1 Myanophis thanlyinensis | reverse complement strand
TAAATGTGTCAAGATTTATATGGCCTGAGTTTTACTGTATAAAATGGCCTGCATAATATAAAATGGAACAACCCCCCCCATACACAAATGCCCTTTTGAATCTTGACAGATGGTCTACTAGCAGCCAAATTACAGATGGTCTACTAGCAGCTGAGTTTTGTAGCTTTCTACAAGAAAAAGGTAAGGAGGTCTTCTGTTATCTTACAAACTAGCAGATGTGTCATCCCCTAAACTTTTATCAGATGATCTCCTGTGATGTAACGTAAGAGTTGAATCAGACACATGGATGAAACATTTGACTCCAACCCAGATATATCACCATTTTCCCGGACTGGTTCTGCAGATTCCATCCCATCTTTTTTCCACCCCCATCCTCTACAAGCCAAAGACCTAAAGGACCATGTCGTTGGAGGGGAAATACACATCAATTATTGAAGAGGAGGAAAACGAGAAGGAGGACGAGGAAGACCTCCAGGAAGCAGCGGCCTCGATTGTCGGCGGAGTGATCAAAGATGCCGTGGACAAAATCATAGTCCTGAAGAAGGAAGAGGCAGGTACTCCAATGGTGGATGTGAAGGTGTCAGGGTGTTGGTGTCCGACTTCGACCCGGCTCTGATTTGTACTCTTCTCAATCAACTTCAGGGGCCAAATACAAAGTACGAAATATTGCTTGGATGAGGTGCTCAGATTTTTCCATCGGAAGAGGTCTGTTGCAGATTGAGGCGTACATGAAAGTAAGTTTTATGTTCAGCGACTGTGGAGATGCTCCATCATCTAGGTCGTGGTTGTCCCAAAGGTGGTTTTTTTTTTTCAAGAGGCAACTGGACTTCCTGGTTTTTCTTGGAAGACCTTTTGCTTCTCATCCCAGAAGCTTCTTCAGTTCTGGGGAATGGAAGGATTGATACGCCTTGCAGACAGCTGGTCATTTGCATCCTTTTACCGCATCGTTGAAGCCATTTGCACTACTCAGGTGCCACAGATAAACCTCCAAGTGGTCTCAACGGCTCGCTAAAAGGAGGCAGTTTTTATTAATTTCTCCGTCATTTAAGTAAGATGACAAATCTTATTTTAATTTAATTTAATTTAATTATTTACAGAATTTCTATACCGCCCCACTCCCGAAGGACTCGGGGCGGTGCACAGCCATTTAAAACAGAACATATAAAATTTTAAAGCAATTAAAAGTGAATTAAATCAGCGGCCGAAATAAATATTCTAAAAGTTAGAATTTACAGTTTAAAATTTAAGCAATTCCACTAATTTAAAACGAAATTAGAGTGGAGTGCATATACGGGGGTGGACTAGAAGGCCTCCAGCGTCCCTTCCAACTCATTGTTATTCTATTAAAGGCTACCTGTAAGCTCCAGAATCGTAAAACAAAATAAAACAGCCTGGTTTCCCCCCTCCCCCCCCCCAAAGAGGTGCTTATATGGGTACTGCTGATTTGCAACGTGTTCCTCCTTTCAGACGTGGGAACTTCACGAAAGTTGGCTACACTGGAGCAACTATCTCAACAACGAGGAACTCCAGTATAGCAACCGGTACTACTACCGAGTCCGCTGGAGCATCCCGACATGTAGGAAGCCCATCCCTCGAGCGACAGCCTGCGTCTACTTCATCATTGAGATTTCCAAAATCAAACCCAGAGTGAGTATTTCGAGATCCTCTTGGAGAGACGAGAGTCCAGTTGCGATGAAGTCATGATAGGGATGTTCTTTTAAGAGTTCTCTAAAATCCATGAAGCACCAAGAATGCTCCCACCAACACAGACAACAGCAAGCCGCTAGGATAGAAACTGTGACCAAACCCTACACCCCTTTAGGACTGATGTTGTTACGCAGTTTGGTAACGAGACGTCTGCAAGAAAACCCACCATAGCTCAATCCTGAATTCTCTTTGATCTCATGTATCAGTTGCTTTTAAGAATCTGACCCCACCCAGAGAAGGGAAACTACTGGCCCTCTATATAGGTAGTCCTTGAGTTACAACCAATCGTGTAGTGTCTATTAGAAGTTAAGCGAGCCCAGAAAAAAAGTGACTTCTGACTGGTCCTTGCATTTACGTCCATTGCAACATGAATGTAAATTTAGAAATTTGGGAGGATTGGACAATGGATACAAGCAGTTCCAATTCAATGGAACTCCATCTGAGATTCCTGTTAAGCTGAATATTATTGCTAGGTTTAATTCTTGCAAATAGTTGTTTTTTTCCTACCGTTGATGAAACCAAATTTTGGTTTTCTATTTGATAGTCGCTGCCGATTGAAGTATTCTTTGTGGTGGAAACCAATAAGCTCATTCACAGGTATGTCCAACCCTCACCCCTCAATCAACTGGTTTGCATGTCTGGGTTCCCACAAGAGCTATTTCTATTACCATAGGTAACCTTTTAGATAAAACGAAAAATGTGAATGTAAAATACTCAGCTGTTGTTGTTTTTTCAATTTACAGGCCAGGAAAAACTCGCTTTAAGGAGAAATGGCTCAAAGATGTAATTGAAAGTAAGATTGTCATGATGGAGACTGTGGATTTTTAATGTTGCTGGAATGGTTAGAAATTTAAATCTCTGTAGGCACCCTGCTTGTTCTTTTGTTGTTTTTTGGGTAATAAAATCCACGGCTTGCCATAATCAGACCCTTGTTTTGATTTCTCTTTGCCATTCGTGCCAACGAAATGCAGGGAGAAAAACTTTAAACTAAATTGTCTAAGCTGCGTTTAGAAAAAAGTCAACTGGATTTTCTTTGATTTTCCTTGAAGACCTTTCGCTTCTCATCCAAGAAGCTTTTTCAGTTCTGCATGAATGGGTGGAATATAAATCCTTCCATTCTCCATCATTCCATCAGAGCCGAAGTAGCTTCTTGGATGAGAAGCAACAGGTCTTCAAGGAAAAACAATGTCCAGTTGTCTTTTGAAAAAAGCACCTTTGGAGGTTTAACCAAGTTGAACACGTAAGCAGTTTTAAAGCTCTTGAGCTGGACATTTGCAGCAGAAGGTGGAAAAGATTATAGCTGTCGAGTGCCCTTATTTAATACAATATAAATAATCTGACTCTTGCAAACCAGAGATCCTCCTAAGATGTGGGAATACAAGTCTCAAAATTTCAACTATTGTGGATGAAAAAGCAGGAGTGGATTTTGGAATAGCAAATGGGAGGGGGAAGGGGGAACGGGACATTTCTACTTCTACTCTTTGAATGACTTCAAAGAGTCGATATTGAGTCATTGCAGTTTAGGAACTGGAAGTAAGCCTGAGAAAACTCGTGTTCAAATCCACCTCTAAGTTTCTGGAAAGCCGCAGGGTGATCTTGTCGTCCTCTCAGCCTGGATGTAACATCGAGCTCCAAGAAAAGATGGATAGACATCTACTGAACAAATAAGAAACTGGCAAAAAATAACACACAGCCAACTACTCTTAGGATGACATTTTATTTTAAAAATACAGTTTAGAAGTGGTGTACCATACCGGAACTGTGCAAAAAAGTGATGTCCAGAATGCATTCGATAAAAGCTGTCCTTGATATTGGGGTCTATTTACACTGGAATTTCTTTTCTTGTTTCAAACTGTGGCTTCTAAAGTTTATGGTGCATTTACACAAGGAACAGAAACTTAACAGAAACTGCCCAAAAATACGTGGCAGTTGGCACCCGGGTTTTGAATTCCAACCCACGTATTTTATCTCGGCTAAAATAAAGCCATTGGAGAAACTAAAGGCTCAAGAAAATGTATTCAGATGGATATTTATCTCCTCTGAGTTGTTAAAAATAACTATTTACATTTAAGTCAAGCAGGAAATATTATTTATTTCCAATCCTCAAAGCATTCTCTTTTGCAAAATGATGAGAGCCAGACTGAACGCAGCATTAAAAATCTGCAAAGAATCTCAAACTGACAGAATATTGAGTGATCCTATTTACAAGGAATCTGTAGGAGACGACCCAAGTTTGACGGTCTGAGCCACAAAACGAGATCAAGATTTAAATGATTTTTCTCTGTTTTAACAACCCACTCGTATTTGTGGGTCTGTTTGAGGCAGGAAGCTTGTAAAGGCAACCATCAAGATTAAAGCCATTTTTGTCTTTTGGGTGCAGAGTTAGGGTTATGTTCTGGCCATTTTTCACAAAACACAATTCGTTCTACAAGATATCCTTTTGTTCCATTCAGGGCTTTAATATTTTCTTCTTGTCAAAGTTGATTTAAAAAACAGTCTTCACTGAACCCCCCATAAATGGGAATTTTTGTTCTGATCTTTTTTTAAAGTGGTTTTCTCAATCACAAAAAAGCTCAGTAACTTCTGGGCATTATGGTGATATCAATCAGTCTGCTTTGGTTAATCTGACTTGGGTTGCCAAGTTGGAAATACCCTCCCAGTTAGTTCCAGGGCCTCCCCGGACCAATTAGGGTTGTGAAGCTGGATATCTATGGATCGATTCCCCAAAATTCCTGCAGCACAAGCCAGGGTCAGGGCCCCCACCTATTTGCTTGACCCTAGCGAAGACACATCATTCATTTCTCGTCTTTGCCCTTAGTTTTCCGGTAGACCATTTCCCGGAAGCTGGCTAGGATCTTGTTTTCTCTCTTGCGTCTTTCTTCCTGGTTGAAAGACGCCAGGGCCCTCTTCTCATCTGCGCTGTAGATCTGGTTCTCTTTCCGCAGACGTACTGCCTCCATTCGCCGATGCCTAATGAGAGGGACAGCAACCATCATTCAAGGTGTCATCCGGCGGCAGAGAATTTTAATTACATTTCATTACGTAAATTTTCATTTATGTTTCCATTTCCCCTCCACCTTCTTTTTACCAGCAGACGGGAATTATAAGAATGGTGCATGGAAAAGACATCAGTCTAGAGCAAGAAGTTTCTCATCTTCGAGATGTGTGTAGACTTCAACTCCCAGAATTCACCGACTGGGCTGGGGAATTCTGGGAGTTGAAGTCCACTCATCTCCAAGCTGCCAAGGTTGCGAAACACTGAGGTAGAGCAGTAAGTAAAACTGACAAGGTCTGTTTTTTTTCCCCGCCATGTACATGTGTACTTCTGAACTAAATTGCGTTGTTTCTCCGGGTCATAGAATATATGTGGGTATGTGCATAATTTTGTATTTATTTATTTTATCACGTTTATGTAGAGTATATTGGAAGCCGAGACAGCTTTGAGAGCTGTATGCAATGAAATTTCATTTTAATGTAGGCTGATTAACGCATTCAGAGTGACAATAAAGTTATTCTAAGGTTTAAGTCTAAGAGCTTATATCATAGATGCACAGATTGAAATTCCTAGATGGCGTATTACTGCCGAACACTATTGCCAAACCCTCATTTTTGATTGGGACAGAAACAAAGCAATTCAATAGATGACCATGTAATCATGACGAATTCAATATAATCCAGTATTCTTCATTACAACTTAGGTATAAAATTAAAGAGACAAGATCCAATCTATTCTTCGTTCCGAGATTGCCTTGGTTTGTTTGAAAGGGCCAATCAAAGCAGAGACTAGCTCTTTTGCCCTCGCAGCCATTTTTAACCAGCTCGCTTACCTGCTGCCGCTCATAACATAGCCGGATTTCTCAAACGAAGCAATTTCTTCGCTGGTAAGGCCGATCTCGCCTCTCCTGGGAATCCGCTTGCCCGCCTTGACGTACTCGGCCATGGCAGCACCTTCACCAGGCAGCAAAGCGTGACCGTAGCTTCAGGGGAGAAAGAGAAGGCCAAGGTGAATAAACCACAGCAAGTAGAAGAAGAAAAAGAGAGAAAAGAATAAGGGTTCCTTTCTCCCAGCCTGGTGTTGCAGCTCGCCCTCTGTATCTACTACAACCATTCTGCTCTCTCCTAGTCTGTTATCAGCCACAGAGGACGGCACTCACTTCAAAGGGCGGTCGTCTTGGGAAGCGTGAGTGATGGGAGCTTCTGGTCCAATAAAATCCACGGCGTCTGTACTTTCTGCAATAAACAAGGGGGGGGGGGAGAAATATCAAAAACCCAGGAAGGCTGAAGCAGCATACATCATTGATAAACCTAAGCATTTCACTGCATATCGTACCATGTATGACTGTGTATATGACCAATAAATTTGAATTTAAAGCCCATTTTACGAGAGAAAGCATAATTACAATCCAGACAACTGTGGGAAAAAAAATTGTATATAAAACCAAGAATATCCTCAGCTGCCCACCTGTTTTGCTGTGCTTTGCCATTAGGGGGTGACAGATTGATATGAATCGTAGGCAGACGGGGGGAGGGGGGAATGGGGTAGTACTTGTGGAAACGGAAGTAAAGGCTATACCGCCTGAGACAACGCTCAAGGTCATTCAGCTGGGAGAAGAAGGGAGCTGCACACCAAACATGAATGTAGATGTATGAAAAGATCTTGCATGGATCTGTTTGGTTACTGAAGTGCAGACAGGCGAGGAAATTACAACCTAAGGATTTGGGCTTGCAATTCTGACTTCCAGCAATCCTTGACCGCAATATACTCTCTAAATAAAACCATACCTTTACCAATGAATGGCGCTGAGGTCTATTTTTACTTAAGAGGTTTAAATTGCGGCGGGTCAAACAGTATGCATGGTTAATAAACAATAATGATAAATGCCCATTTTATCATTTTAAGTTTTATCATTTATCAGCCCTGCATAAAAAAATACAATGCAGGCGAGTGGAAAAAAAGGATGTACATAAACAGAAGAATATCCTTAAAGTAGCTAACGAAACCTGAGCTTGAGTTTTAAAGTATTCTGGAGACCCAGCACCGAAGGGTACTTGATTTTAGTTAGCCCGTCCTCAGTGGTAACCACCTACTTGATCTCTCAATCCAGAGATCATCCCCGTGCAGAGTTCCCTCGTCAGAATCTTCGCTGCTCGAGTCGCTAGAATCCTTCCTGCTCTTCTTAGTCTTCTTTTTCTTGCTCTTTTTCCTGGTCATTAAAAGAGAGAGCGGAGAGCCACGGTCAAGGGGGGAGAGAGAAACCAACAATTACAGACAGTAATAAAATACTTCGGTTACAGCACCGTCTGCAAATGGGCAACGGCAAGTTAGGATCTCAAACTTTTCATTCTTGTTTCTTTCTCGCGGACATAATGGTTTTATTTTTTACTTGCTCAATCACAATTAACCAAAGCTGAAAGTCAGACCAATGTTTTTTTTAGGAGTTATCTCAACAAGAAGACAGATTTTTTGACTTGTCCTCAGGCAGTTAAGGGAAGCATTATATAGTATTCAATACAGGAAGCATGCAGATTATTTAAAAAAAAAGATTCTTACTTTCTATGCTTCTTTCTCTTCTTTTTGGCTCTTTTTCTCTCCTCCTCACCTGAAGTATGAAATAAAGAAAAGGGGAGACAAGAGTAGTCCAGTAGTTAGCTAATCATCTGGATATGCTGTGTAGGTAAATATGAGTTGCTGGCTGGGGAATTCTGGGAGCTAAAGTCCACAAGTCTTAAAGTTGCCAATGCTGAATGCCCCTGTTCCAGATACATATATTGTACTGAGATTTTTAAAATATTTATTTCCCATTAGTTTAATGATAAAATAAAAAATTGCTGGCAGGGTATATAGTAAAACTCCTGAAAGTGCAAGTGACATATTCTTAGAGCCAAACAGAATGCTAAAAAGACACCTCAACATTAAACTGAACCAAACTCAACATATTCCTTTTTCATTTCAGCAAAAATATGGATTTTTTTTTCTGCATATAATTCAAATTAAGGAAGAACGTTATTTTCCAAATATCACTAACTTCATACTTACGTGCTGCAGCCTTTTTCTTCTTTTTCTTTTTCTTCCTTTTCTTCTCTTCCTCTAAAAAAAAAAAAATTGAAATGTGTCCGAAAGTAGAATGAGTTCCCCACAGATATTACTGATGTGGTGAAGCTTCATCTTAAAAACATGGGTGTACCTTCTGAACTGGACTCGGAGGTGCTGGTTTTTTTAGATGATCCATCTTCGTCTTCTGCAGGTGTATGTTCATCAGAGCTAGATTTAAAAGCGGAATATAATCTTAAAACCTATCAACTGAAGTGCCCAAGGTGAAATAAAAATGTAATTTAAATTAAATGCAAGTTTTACTCTGGCTCAGGAAGTTTTGGTGAGAGTCCCCAGATTTCAGGTGCTCCTAGTTCGCCTATTCGTTCTCTCTCATTTAGTCGTCTGAAAAGAAAAAAAAATTATAGTCAGCAACTAGGTAACGTCATCAGTGCTAGTAGAGAGCGGGGTTTGCTCTGACTAATGAAAGCAAACTCCACTGCCTTCTGATGACATTATCTAGTTGGGTCATGAAACATCTTTCCAGGAAACACCCAAGCTTAGAAAGCACTAAGGACCCCTCAATATTATTAACCCCCTCCATGGTTACCCTTGTTGTGGGGCAATACTAATATCAGTAAAATATAATAAGTAATACAATAATGTAATAGTAGCAATAATAATAATATTGGTAGTAACAGCAGTAAATATCACTAATACCACTACTACTAGTATTACTATTACAATATTTATTTTATTTTACTATTATTAATACCTCACAAGGGTAAACACCATGGAGGCGGTTAACAATATTAAGAGGTCCTTGTTGCTTATTATAATTATTACTATTATTATTGCTGTTATTGGCAGTAATAGTAAATATTAATAAATAAAATAATAAAATAAAATACAATAAAGATGATAATAATCGTAAACACAAGACCCAAATAATAAAAATAATAAACACAATAATAATAAACACAGGACCCTAATAATAATAACACAGGACCATAACAATAACACAGGACCCAAATAACAGTAACAATAACAATTAACACAGGACCCTAATAATAATAATAAACACAAGACCCTAATAACAATAAACACAGGACCCTAATAATAATAATAAACATAATATCAATAAACACAGGACCCAAATAAAATAAATAAATAATAATAAACACAATGATAATAACAACAGTAACAATAACAATAATAATAAAGGACCCAAAGCCCAACAGCTGGCTGGCAGCGAGACCAACCATAAACAAGAACCACCCAGGTTTTCCCAACCCGCGAAGCCGGCGCAGAGCCGACCGAGCCCCGCCACTCGCCTCTGCCGCAGCGACTCCTCCTGCTCCTTGCCGTAGCGCTCCGGGTCGTGTCGGTAACCGAAATGGTGCGGTCTCCGGAAGCCGTTGCGCTCCCGAGAGCGAGACCTGCGGCTGCGGCTGTGCCTGGACGGAGAAGGGCTGGCCGAGCCGCTTTCTCGGGCCCGTCGGGGCCCCGGAGAGTCCAAGGGGCTCCGCGAACGCGATACCGGGCCCATGGCGGCTGCTGAGGCTGCTGCTGCGCCGACCAAGCCGCGGCGGCTTCGCTAGGCCCCAACATCGCGACTGACTTCCGGTTTTGGGACGTCACATCCGGTTAAGGCGCCATGCTCCCCGCGCCCTCCGATCTTCTTTTAGGAAGAGTCACTTCTTAAGTCCTTAGAGGCACGAAAGGATAGACGTGCGCGCACACTTCACTTCCGGTACCGCTTACATCAGATCATGCAGCTAGTCCTTAAACCACGGTCGTGCTAGGTTTTTTGAAGAAGACCCGGTTTACTCAGCCAAGTAGCCTGGCTTTCTTTACAGGGGGGTCCGGAGCACTTCGGACCCAGTCAAAACAAAACAAAATCGGTCCGCTTGTTTCCCGTTCCCCCATGCCTCACTTCCGGCCCGGTGATCCGCGCCCGGCCGCCCGGCCTTCCCCTCAAAC
Source organism: Myanophis thanlyinensis (assembly GCA_017656035.1). Classification (NCBI taxonomy): domain Eukaryota; kingdom Metazoa; phylum Chordata; class Lepidosauria; order Squamata; family Homalopsidae; genus Myanophis; species Myanophis thanlyinensis. The sequence continues at coordinate 14,661 of JAEANM010002511.1, read as the reverse complement.
CCTTTCCCCGTCTTCCCAACGAAGCCCGTGCAGACTCCTTGGCGGCTTGGCCGACCCTCCGTCCGCGGGAGAGTTAAAAAAAAGCGCCCCATAATAACCACTTCCGGTGGGTGCGCCTTCCCCTTTCCGTCCGTCCTGCCCCCGCGGCGTCTCCCGCTGGAGTTCCGCAAGGCGGTTCCTTTGTTGCTCGGATGGGCTGCCGCCGGTGAGAGAGACGATGGAGCCGGGCGCCATGAGCGAGGCGGGCGGCAAGACTCCGGGTAAGAGAATCGGCGGCGCCTTCCTCGGAGAAACCAGGCCCGGAGAACGGGGGGTGGTGAGGGTGGCGGTGGTGGAGCCGGCTGAGCAGCGATGCCCGCCCGGCCTTGTTCGCGGGGAGGGCGGCGGCGGAGAAGAAGGAGAAGGAGGAGGACGCGTGGCCGGGCCGGGCTTGGCTCGCTCGGGTTTCCCGCTCAGTCCCGCGCTTGGCCCGGCTTCCTCATGCTGCCAAGCGGGCGAAAAGGCGGCCTGGCCGAAGAGGCTGCTTGCTTAGCGGCCTTCTCCCCTTCTCCTTGCTCAGCCAGCCCGGGTGGTTTGCGATGGTCGCCCCGGTGCTGCTCTTGCCGTCCCAGCCGGAGCTACCTCCTCCTCTTCCTCCATGGGGAAGAAGGCTGGAAGAAGACCCCCCTCCCTCCACCAAGAAGCCTTTTTTGGAGAATGTTGCTTTGTTTCAAACATCCCTCTCCCTCCCTCCCTCCCTCCCTCCCGGAGAAGAATGGATCCCAATGAGATCCCTATGGGGTGGATCTCCCAAAGCTGCTATTTTTTTCTTGTCTTTTTTATCTTTTCTTTTCAGAAGCAACTGGACTCCTGTGCATCTTGTGGCTCTTCTTTTGCAAAAAAGAAACAAAACTATTCAAATTCAAATTTATTGGTCTCTTACACACAGTCATACATGGTATGATATGCATTGAAATGCTTATAAAAAGATCACATTTCACTTACATTTTGTACCATGTATGACTGACGGTGCATGCGATGAATAAAATTGGATTGGATTGGAAGATCGACCTTCTCCACGGCTTCAGCAGGTGTCAAAAGGAGGAATTTCATCCCTGCTTGCAGATCTCCCAACCGAAGTTGATAGGATCCATCCTCTTAAGTCTGCAGAAATTCTCAGCCCTCCAGGCTCCTGGTTGTCCCAAAGGTGTTTCCCCCCACACACCAGGAGTTTCTGGTTTTTCTTTTGAAGACGTTTCGCCTCCCATCCAAGAAGCTTCTTCAGCTCTGACTGGATGGGGTGGTGGTAGTGGAAGGGAAGGATGGGAAAACAACTGGCTGACAAGGTGGCCATTGGCATCCTTTTGGGATGGGAAGCGAAAGGTCTTCCAAGAAAAAGGGAAGAAAGTCCAGGTGCCACCTGGGAAAAGAAAAGAAACGGAAAAAGAAAAAGAAAAAAGAAGCTTTGGGACAAATGGCTGTAGAGATTCTCAGCCATCCAGGTTCACGATTGTCCCAAAGGTATTTCTTTTTCAGGAGGCCACTGGACTTTCTGGTTTTCCTTTGAAGAGGTATCGCTTCTCATCCAAGAAGCTGCTGCTCTGACTGAATGGTGGGGAATGGACGGATTTATACTCTTTGCACCAAAGACAAATGCCTTGTATGGCCAATCACACTCGGCCAATAAATTCTGTCTATCTAAAGGAGTATGAAGAAGTATAAATCCTTCCATTTCCCCCACATCCAGTCAGAGCTGAAGATGCTTCTTGGATGAGAAGCAAAACCTCTTCAAAGAAAAACCAGAAACTCCTGGGGAAAAAAAAAGGTGCCTTTCGGATAACCAGGACCCCGATGGAATGAGAATCTCTACAGACTTAGAGAATGGATCCTATCAACTTTGGTTTGGAGATCTGCAGCAGGGATGAAATTCCTCCTTTTGACAACTGCTGGAGCCGTGGCAAAGGTTAATCTTTGTGGGGAGTGGGTTTTTGGGGTGGTTTTGTTTTTTTGCAGAAGAGCCACAGGATGCTAACCTAGAATGGTTATTTGCGGATAGGAACTTTGCTGTAATACAGGCAGTCCAACTCACAACAGTTTTCTTTAAATGACCGTTTGACGTTACAATGGCACAGGAAAAAGTAACTTAGGACCATTTTTCAAACTTTCTCACAACCTTGGTCGCATCCCTGTGATCATGTGTATCAAAATCCAAAGGCTTGGCAATTGATTCGTACTTACAACCGTTGCAAGTGCCCCAAGCTCACGTGATTTCCCCTTTTTGCGACCTTTTTGACAAGCAAAATCCAATGAGGGAGCCCTTCCAAAATTATCAACGTCAATGATTCACTTTAACAACCGTGGCAAGAAAGGTCGTAAAATGGGGCAAAACTCACTTAAGGAACGTCTCACTCAGCAACAGAAACTTTGGGCTCGGTTGTAGGTCGTAGGTCGAGGACAACCTGTATATAAAAGGGACGGTTTACCTTATCCTTTATTTAATGGTCAGATATCTGCAGCTGCCCATCTCCCATCAAAAGAGTCTCTGGGCATGTTTATAACTAAGCAATAAAACCATTCTGTGAAACCATTTTAAATGAAAGATATATTTTTGGAATCTCTTAAAGATTACAGATTGAGGAATATTGTTCCCGCTGGACCTCACTAGGAGCTAAAATCCCCTTTCAGCCTGGATCTTAAGAGATTTCCTTCCGATTACTCAGGAGCAGAGCTGGCACTTAGCCAGACGTCCGATCTCCCATTCTATATATATATTTGCAAGAGTTAACACCCCTTCCAGTCCAACAAATATGTACCCTTATATAGAATGGGAGATCAGAGATCGGTAGGTAGGTAAGTAGGTCGGTATATAGGTAGATTGATGATAAATATAGATACTAGATAGTTTGTTTGATTGATGATATAGATATTTATTTTATTTAAATTTAAATATTAGAGATGATAGATATAGATACTAGATATAGATGATAGATATTATAGATACTAGATATAGTTTGATGATAGATATAGATACTAGATATAGATTGATGATATAGATACTAGATAGATTGATGATAGATATAGAGAGATATTGATGATATAGATACTAGATATAGTTTGATTGATGATAGATATAGATACTATAGATGATAGATATTATAGATACTAGATAGATTGATTGATGATAGATATAGATACTAGATAGATTGATGATATTATAGATAAGATTAGATTGATTAATGATAGATATTATCGATAGTAGAGATAGATAATGATAAATATTACAGATACGAGATAGGTAGGTAGGTAGGTAGGTAGGTAGGTAGGGCTGGCAGGGCTGCTAACTCTTGCAAAAGAGAGTTTTGCAGATGTGCAAGGTGTTAAAACTTGTTGCAATGTTATTGCAACAGCCCTCCCCCAAGAAAGAGACCCAGGAGGTCGTCCTGAAACCCCCCGTCCCCCAAGCCAGCCCCGAGGTCCATGTATCTGGAACATTTGCACGGGGATGCTTTTTTGCACGGGATGCCTCCCAGCCGCAGCCGAGAGAGAGAGAGAGAGAGAAAAGAAAAGAAAAGAAAAAAAAGAAAGGGGGGGGGGAAATGGCTTTGCCGCCACTCGGATTTCAGCCCGGGAGCGCTCCGAAGCCGAAAGTTGCCGAAGCCTATTTCGGCTAGCGAACTCCTCCTCCTCCTCCTCGGCTTCTCGCCGGGCGCGGCCGAGCGGCTTTCGGACCGAACGCGAAGGCTTCCGAGGAGCGTTCGGGCAGAGCGCGGGGGCGGCCGAGCGTCTCCGGAAAGAGCCGAGGGGCGCAGGGCTGGGGAGAGCGTTGCGGCGAGCGAGCGAGCGGAGGGACGCGGAGTTGGTTGGCTGCGGGCGGAGAGAGCCGAAGACGCGGGGCGGAGCGGAGGTACGGAGAAGGCGGCCTGCTTTGGCCCGGCAGCGGCGGAGGGGGCTGGCTTTGGGTTCAGCTGAGCCCCCTCCCTCCCTCCCTCCCTCCCTCCTGCAGCCCCCCCACCCCGCTTCCCGCTGGGTTAGCTGCTCCTGCAGGTGCCTGGGGACCCCCAAGACCCCCTTCTGAACTGGGGGGGGGGGCTGAGCCTCTTGGAAGGAGCCCCCCCTCCTCTTCTCCACCTGGACTCCCATGCCCATCTTGCACAGCAGCCCCTGGAGCTCATTGGCTGAGAAAAAAAAATCTCTTTATTCACCCCCACCTGTGATTGCCTACAAGAGAGTTGCTTTCCTAAAGACCTTTCTCTCTTTCTTCCTTTTTCTCTTCTCTCTCTCTTCTCCTTTCCTCCTCTCTTTTCTCTCGCCTCTTTTCTCTTTCCTCTTCTTTCCTCTTTCCTCTTTTCTTTCTCTCTTTTCTCTCTTTATTCCTCCTCTCCGTCCTCTCTCCCTTTTTCTCTTCTCTCTCTCCTCTCTTCTTTCCTTTCTCTTCTTTTCTCTTTCCTCTCTCTCCTATTTCCCCTCTTTTCTCTTTTTTCCTCCTCTCATTTCTCTCTCCTTTTTTCTCTTTTCTCTCTCCTCTCTCTTCTTTTCTCTCTCCTCTCTCTTCTTTCCTCTCTCCTCTCTCTTTTCTTCTCCCTTTCACCTCTTTTCTCTTTCCTCTGCTCTCTTTCTCTTTTCTCTCATCTCTCTTTTTCTTTCTCATCCTCTCTCTCTCCTCTCTTCTCTCTCCTTTCTTCCCCGTTTATTTCTCCTCTCTTTTCTCTCTCCCCTCTCTCTTTTCTCTTTCTTCTCTGTCTTCTCTTTTCTTTCTCTTTCCCCTCTCTCTTTCGCCTCTCTTCTTTCTCTTTCTCCCCACTTTCCTCTCTCTCTCTTCTCTCTTCTCTCTTTTTTATAAGCCTGGATTCTGACTCCCATGCTTCCCGGCAAGGGAAGGATTAGAGGAGAGTGGCAAGCTTATTTAAGGAGGAGATCTGTAAAATGTCTCTCCGGTGTCCCTTTCTCTTCCCAGCTGATCAGCTTCACAACTTGGTGCCTTGTGACTACAGTAACCATCATCCCCCTTGCCAGCAGGGCCAGAGAATTCTTTTAAGGACTAGCTCGGAATAGAGAGAAGACGCCAGTCTTAAAGTTGAGGAAATGAATCGGCAATTCTTTTCCTTTTGCTCTTTTGATCTCCCCCCCCCGCCAGCCCCCCGCCACCAATGGCTGGTCCCTGGATAGGTGGGAACCGTCTCTCCCATCATCCCCAGCCAGAAGAGCCAAGGGAGGTGTAATCCTACCTAAAACAATGGAGGGTGCTTTGTTGGACAGCCAAGGAAACTTGGTTTTATTAGAGCAGACGTTAGTGGCCCCTAGGGAAACGTTTAATTCTTTAATTCCATGCTCTTTTAGCTTAACACTTGCTATCCTCTTGCAGCCAGGGATGGGATTTGGAGTCCATCCCAGCCGGTGGGGCTGACAGGCAGGACAGCAAATCGACCGAGTCAAGAGAAGAACTTGCTTGTTTAGACATGACCAAGCACTCTTGAAGCTGGTCTGGTGAGGGTTGAGCAACGAAACATGCAGCTTGCTTCTGGGCTGAGATAAAACCGACTTTTATATCGGAACCCGGACTGCGTTTTGTTTTATTTTTTGTGTTTTTTTTCTGGGGTTGCTTCAAACGAGCCTCAGAAAAAAGAAATAAAAAACTCTGAAAACTCAGATGACACTCAAGGCGTGCTTTTCCTAGTCTTCCTTTCTGCGGTGTAATTAGGGTTTCTGGAACTTTCCACAAGGACAGGGAATTTCAAGCAGAAGTCACCTGGATTTGCAGAACTGGAGAAAAACGAACGCGGTTGCACGCCGTGTCTCTCTTTCTGTCCGGTGGCAAAAGTCCCCATAGCGTGACTAAAACCAGCCACGCTGAGCCTGACTATCCACGTGAGTTCCTTGTCTAAGAGGCAGAAATTAGCATGGTTCTTTTTTTCATAATTAAGAACCTTTGTTGTCATCTTGCAAAAAGCCATGGGATCTAGGCTGTTCTTCCTGGTTGACAAGATCTGTGCAGGCCAATATTTCTTCTTTTATAGTTCCTCTTTCGTATTTCTCTGCTGCAGGAGCTGGGTCTGCTATTATTACCGTAATACAGGTGGTCCCCGACTTAACAAAAGTTCGTTTAGGAACTGTTCAAAGTTACAAAATGTGACTTACGACTGTTTTTTAATAATTACAACTTTTGCAGCATCCCTACGATATCACGTGATCAAAATTCAGATCCTTGGCAATTGGTTCATATTTATGACAGTTGCTAATGTCCTGGGATCCCCTTTTGCAACCTACTGACAAGCAAAACCAACTGGGAACCCGATTCACTTAACCTGGATTACAATAGAATAGAATTAGAGTAAATATTAGAATAGAAATTAGACTGGAATAGAGTAGAGTAGAGTAGAGTAGAAGTAGGAGTAGAATAGAGTAGAATAGAAATTAGATTGGAGTAGAGTACAATAGAAGCAGAGTACAATAGAAGCAGAGTAGAATAGAAGTAGAGTAGAATAGAATAGGAGTAGAATAAATAGAAGTAGAGTAGAAGAGTAGAGTAGAAGAGTAGAGTAGAATAGAGTAGAATAGAAATTAGACTGGAATAGAGTAGAGTAGAATAGAGTAGAAGTAGAGTAGAATAGAAATTAGATTGGAGTAGAGTACAATAGAAGCAGAGTAGAGTAGAAGCAGAGTAGAATAGGAGTAGAATAAATAAAAGTAGAGTAGAAGAGTAGAGTAGAGTAGACTAGAAATTAGATTGGAGTAGAGTACAATAGAAGCAGAGTAGAGTAGAAGTAGAGTAGAATAGAATAGGAGTAGAATAAATAGAAGTAGAGTAGAAGAGTAGAACAGAACAGAACAGAACAGAACAGGGAGGTCTAGTCCAGCCCCTGCTCAAGCAGGAAATCCTGTACTATTTCAGACAAGTGACTGTCTAGTCTCTTAAAAACCTCCAGTTGTTTTAGCACCCACAATTTCTGGTGGCAAGCTGTTCCACTGGTTAACTATCCTCACTGTTAGGATAGAACAACCTTCATTCCAGCTTGAACACACACATACCCTCTTCTTTGTGGCAGCCCCTCAAATCCTGAAACGAGGTGCGAATCCTATTGAGGATTGTGCCCTCAAGTTCAGAGCCTGGCACCTTTGGGCACAAGTCACTTGCAATGATCTACACCACCGAGTAAGGCCGACACTTTAGCAGCTTGTTGAGAAATAAGAGTGAAGAAATCTATCCAGCCTGTTTTCCCGCTTCTGTTTTGAGTGTGTTAATCCGTGGATGTGTTTCATCACGCTTTAACATGGCTTGTCAAGTTCCCTTACTAATCTTCAGGTTCTGCAAGTTGATTTTTCTCATTTTACCTTCTCTCTCGACTCCCATCAGGAATCCTTACTTTCAGTGGGCTAAATAAACACCTTGCCTTTTTTATACTACAGCACCAACAAACAGCTAAGTTTCTTTCCTGTTGCACAGTAAGTAAAATCACAACAGGACCAACGCAGGGAAATATTTAATAGTTTTGTTTAATGTAGAGAGCGACATATTTTTCTTACTGAATGAAGCACAAACGGTTTTCTCGATCGGTAACCTTCACATGGTCTTCAGCAGTTTTATAAATTCATCATGGATACCGATATTCATTGTTTTGAATTTGGGAATATTAAAATTCGGATCATCCATATCTAGAACTTCTGATGCCCTGTTTGGGAAAGAAAAAAAGCAACCGGCCTTTTGTTCTTGGCAATATTGCTAGGTTTGTTTTACTGATACTTTAGGATCAATATGACTGACAGGCGAATATGAAAATAAGACAGCCGTTCAGTTATTTGCAAAACATATTCTTTGTCTTTTGAGGTTTTAGTTCTGGTTAAGAAACTTGTGAGTTTGGGATTAGCTGAAATGGGGGCCTGACGAGTTTACGCCCGTTGGACTTCAACTCCCAGAATTCCTGAGTTTAAGTGTGAAAAACGGTTGTAAATCACTTTTTCCCCAACTTTGGACGGTCTCTAAATGAACTGTTGCAAGTCGTGGGCTATCTATATTGAAATTCTGGGTTCCAAGCTTTTTATTTTAGTTCAAAATGAACTTTTCTGTAGTAGAAAGGATGTTGACTCTTGTTTCTTTGCTCCAGGGATGGAGACCAGGAAGCTGATCACCGCTACCGACAACCAATATTCTGGCATGCTGTTGAAAGCTCTGGATGAGCAGCGAGGCCTCGGGCTTTTCTGCGACGTCACTGTCATCGTGGAAGACCGCAAATTTCGAGCCCACCGGAATATCCTTTCGGCTTCCAGCACTTACTTTCACCAACTCTTTGCCGTGGCGGGGCAAGTGGTCGAGCTGAACTTCATCCGGGGGGAGGTTTTCGCGGAAATACTCAACTACATCTACAGCTCCAAAATTGTCCGGGTGCGATCGGATCTGCTCGACGAACTGATTAAATCGGGAGAGTTACTTGGGGTCAAATTCCTCGCCGAACTGGGTGTTCCTCTAGAACAGGTGAAGAACATGTCTTCGGAGGTCAAACCCAGCCCTTCGGAGCTGCCCGTCCTGGAGACAAATGGCCCCAAAGTCCAGAAGCACCCAGCCCCACCTGAGACCCAACACGTCAAATTCGGGAAGCCTATCATTACAGAATCCTTTTCTCTATACAGGGAGTCGTGTGATTCTGCCAAGATCACCATTAGTGATTCCGAGGATGAGGATGACGACGTCATTTTCTGCTCAGAGCTGGTCCCTTCCAAGGAGCATTCTGTGGAGACCAAAGTCATAACCCAGATCCCACCTTGCCCAAATCCCACTGGGTCTTCTGAGGTAGCCAGCTCTACCAACAGTCATTCTCTCCCTCAACCGGTGGCAACCGCACCCCCAAGGCTTGACTCATCGACTGTTCTTACAAATTCAACTGAAAACAAAAAGCCTCTTGACATACTTCCTCCCCCAGCTCCAAAGACCACAACTCCAAATGTCGTTGTGTTCAATTCATCGCAGGTTGACGTTGCTCCAAGGGTCGTCGGTTCGTCCCATGAAATTGAGGTGTTGCCTATCACTGAAGAAAATCAGCAGCCATCCACCAACGACTCCTTAACCGACATGGAAACCAATGTCATCGACGAGGAAGAAGAGGAAGAGGAAGATGTGGAAGACGATGACGACATCCTGGGTTTATCCAGTCCAGGCTCGGCAAGCAGCAGCTCTCTGGTCCAGCAGCCCACGACTCCGAAGCCTACCGTTGCGGCCGACAGCACAGCAACCCAGAAGAAGCCCGTGGTGAACTTCCCGCCGGAGCCCGTCACCCAACCCAACGAATTCAAGATCCAGATCTCCGACGTTCTTTCCGGAAGCCTCAAGGACACCCCGCCAACCATCGCTCCCCCGAAACACATTACCGAAGGGCAGAAGACCATCACGTTAGACAAAGCGACGGAAATCGAGAGCTTGTCCACCGGCTGCAAAGTTTACGCAAACATTGGCGAAGACACCTACGACATCGTCATCCCGGTGAAAAACGAGGCCGACGGAGAAGTTCGGCTTGACGACGTGCCACGCACCTCGGGGAATGATTCCGCCAACCGCAAGCGCTTGAAAGTCAAACACGACGATCACTACGAGCTGATCATGGACGGGAAAGTCTACTACATCTGCATCGTGTGTCGGAGGTCCTACGTCTGCCTGACCAGTTTGCGGAGACACTTCAACGTTCATTCCTGGGAGAAGAAATACCCCTGTCGTTACTGCGAGAAGGTTTTCCCTCTGGCGGAATACCGCACCAAGCACGAAATCCATCACACCGGCGAGCGGCGGTACCAGTGTTTGGCTTGCGGCCAATGTTTTATCAATTATCAGGTGATGGCGACTCATCTTCGATCGGTTCATAGCCAGGATCCTTCTGGAGAATCCAAGCTTTACCGTTTGCATCCGTGTCGGTCTTTGCAGATCAGAAATTACGCATACATTTCGGGGAGTTCCAACAATATCCCGGTCGCAAGTGACAATACCCTGGTTTATCCTGGCAATCCTTCAAAAGAAACCGTTCAGGAACCGGACCCGAACGTGCCCGTGAAGCCAATGACTTGGGACGAGATCTTCGTCCCGCAAGGAAACGAATCGCTCTTTAAACAAAACCCATCGGACGGCACCTCCGAATTCGAGTTCGTGATACCAGAATCTTACTGAAGATGGGAAAACGTTTGGTTTCGTTATCGAAAGGGGGAGGGAATTTTGGTGGTTGTTGGTTGTTTAAAAAAAGAAAGGAAAAAAAAAAACACCCCAGAGATCTTGCTCAATGGGCCGCTTGGAAGCATCTAGAGAGCATCTCCTCCGACGGGACACGTCCATGAGCTTTTCTCCTTCGACCTTTAGCCTACGGTAGTGTTTGAAAATTAGATAATATGTGTAATAACCTTTGAACTTGTGAACAACACAAAAAAAAATATCGGTCAGGAAATAAAACGATACTTGAATACAGGTGAAAAGACGCTTAGGAAGTTAGGCGTCCGGCGTTTATTCGTACGGATCAAAATCTAAAAAGTTACCGTTCGGAATCTTTTCCCCGTTAGGTGTAGAATAACAGGAATCTATATACATACCTGTATATCTTCCTTGAACCACTTACTTTTATTTTCATGTTAGCACTTTAATGCTGAAAAGGGTTCCACGGTGACTACAAAACAGCCACCCAGCTAGATTTTCTTGCTGATGTTGGGGTGGGGGGACAGGAATCTTTTCATTTTCGTTTTTGTTTTTCCTTTTTAAATCGGAATCAGTGCGTTCCTGCAACCGAACGTTGATAAGGGTCCAAATCACAGGTTGCGCTCACGAAACCAAGCTTAACGGCAGTTTAAGAGAGGCACAGCCGTTTCTTGTTGGCTTTTTGAAATGAAGCAATTGTACATTGGTTGGTAATGCAAGGTGGGCCATCCTTAAAGAGAAAGGAGACCTTTTCTCCAAGGAAGGGGGTAAAAATAAAAGATTTAACACTTGTTCTTTTTAAGCTTAACTCAGTGGCTGGACCATTGTTATTTCACGTTTTTTTCTGTTTGGACTCGGTAAGGTTGAATGGAAGACAATATAAGATCAGGATCTTTTTCTACCGGAGAAGCAGGTTGATCATTCGGAATAAACTTTAATTCCACCCACCCACCCCCTCTCCATCTTATTCCCTGGGGGTGGGGGTGGGGGGGGGGCAGAAGTCAGAAATCTAATTTTGTAGATTTTTATTTTTCGTCTCGAACAGTGCAGAAGCTTCCTACCAAAGCAGCCTTGCAAATGATGTTCGCTCTGTAACTGAGTTGGTCGTTTTTGAAAGAGAGCTTAGTAGTTTGTTCATTTTTATTTTTTTTTACAGCAGCCACACGGAAAAGGGCTTTCTCTTTTTTGGGGGGGGGGGGTGGTTGGGTGGGGTGTATAGCCCAGATGGGCTAGTCTAAGTTTCCCTTTTGTGGCCGTGCTTTCTTTCCATTGCAAATTGGGAATGTATTTTTCCAATGCTTGGCAAATGGGCAAGGTCTTGATGCGAGCAAATCGCAGAAGCGATTCAACAGCCATGTAGTTTGTTTGAGGTTTTTGTTTAAGCCCTAGTGGAAAATGATTGCTATCGAATAGAAAATAGTTTAGAAATCCAAGAATTTGTTGCAGTTGCAACAGAGACAAATTGTTGAAACAGATACAAAAGGTTGTAATATTTTTTCTTTTTTAAAAAAAGGTGATTTGTTATCCATTTGTAGGAGTGAGGTAGGAATTGAATACAGTATGATAAACCAACAAAATATTTTTTTTCCTTATCCAATCTTTAGGATATTTTGCTTTATTTTTATTTTAAGGGAAATATAATGGGAGTGGTTATTATGAGGTTGATTATACTAGCAATGAATATATTTAGTACTACAGCTGGTTTCTGGTAGTACACATAGTATACAACATTAAGCAAGATTGCAGGGTTCTATTCCCATTGCCTCCTGGGTGGGACTTCTCATTCTCTCTTAGAGCCTTTCCAGATGGGATTCCAATCTGGTGATTGGTGGAAATGGATTGAGACTCTCTCAGCAGTAATAGTCAATACCATCCCTGTGTCATTACCATCACCCTTGCGATAATTGCTTCTGTATGGCACCTATTTGCTCTTTTGAAAGGCTAAAGGGATTGTTTTTTGTGTGGACATATGAAGATTTCTTAGCTATTTCCTCATCTTAAAACGATCCATCTATCAATTTACTAAAACTTAAAAAGAAATCCTGTTTTCATTCTTATGTTGCTGGATTGTATGGAATGAACTAAGAGCTCATCAATGCTTGGAAGAATTTTAAACTTCTTTAATTTTCTGCACTCCTATTTCTTCTGCCATTATGGACCCACTTCTTGCTGAAAAGAGAAGCTGAATAGATCCAAATATCTCCTCTGCCTGCAGTTGCTTCTCTTCCTGCTCTTAACCTGAATTTACCTAAACCAGGAAAGCCAAACATAAGCCAAGATATACTAGGATAGATTTTCCTTATTGATGATATCTGATAAACTTTCCCAATGGCTTTCAATTCAATTCAATTCAATTTCAAATGTATTGGTCACATACACAGTCATACATGGTACAATATGCAGTGAAATGCTTACACAACTGCGGGTAAGTTAAGGTAGGAAGGGATTTATTTATGTGGACATTAACTAGAAGGAGCAAAAGAAGAGAGTAATACAGGAGACCACAAAATAATTAGGGTTCAATCTCTCTGCCCCACTGACTAGGACTTTCTCCAGAGGAAGAAAGGTTTCCAAGGTTTCAGGAATCCAAGCTCATTAGGCTCCTGGGACAGACTGACTGAATTATAAGATCTTTTTACAATTTTATGAAGCTCTGTTAGACTTCTTTCCCTTCTTTTCCCTAAGATAAAAACCTCCCAGATTGTCTTCGTAGAAGACTAAAAGTTGTATAGCCCTGTACATAATCAAGAAAAATTCAAAAACATCCATGGTCTAATTATAGCAACAAAGTAATGAACATTTTTGGTAAATTTATTTGTTTGCAATTTAAAATCTAAATAAAGATATTTCTAGATTCAAACTTTAAGAAGTTGGTTGTAAAGAGCCATCTTCCCATGTCTAATACTGTTTATTTCTGCTTGTGTTTCAGTATTCACTCTCTTCCCTATTTCTTTCATGAAACAACTATCTTATTTTTTAAAATAAAAATAATAAAATGAACCATAACAGCATGCAAGCTATGCTACTGTAAGATTATCATATAAAAATACATAGTGAGAACATACATTTTGATCTTTTCAGTAAGGTAGAATGTTTATAACGTTTATAAATCTTAATTTTTTAAAATTATCATTGGGTGGATCATCCACAAATCATTTTCCCTTTTCATAGACTTACGTTGCCTAACCAAGTAGATGAATACATCTACATTTTAAAATGTTTGTTATTTTTAAAATGCTATGGAATAAAATGATGCAAATATGGGTAGAAGTCTTCAACAATTAAGACTGAAATCCTGTAATATATATCTGGGAATGGTCATAATGAACTCTATAATCTCTACATGGAAAATAAGTGGGGGTTTTTTTCAACAATATTATATCCTTTATTCACAATAATAATTAAAACACTGTTGGGGTTTGAGTCATTACACTTTCCTATTTATAAAATGTTGCACTTTTGGATGCTCTAAAAAGGCATATTCGAATAGAAGAAATAAGAAAAACCAAAAGCACATTTATTATGTAGTGTGCTCTACTTTACTAAATGCAAGTGAGAACCTTAATCTAAAATGTAAATTGAGTTAAGAAGAGTTCTCAACAGAAGACACCTAGAGATTGCTGGAGGAAGTGTGAGTTCATCTGACTGATCTGTCTTGCAATCTTTGCATATGTATTTATTGACTGTGGTGGTGTAGCATCACGAGAAGTCTTGTTCTCCTTTGAAAATTAGATTTTTTTAAACTTAAGCAGCATCTGTATCTGATCTGCATTGTAGTAAATCCAGGGTGAAAAAAATATGCATTACTAAATCTAAATACTAAAAAACACAGCAGAATGGAAGGTGAACTAATCCTGTTTAATTTGATAATCTAAGATCTTATTAGCACTGCTCTTTTGGACAAATGAGAGGAGTTTAATTGTGTAATTGTTGTGGTTCTCTAACAAGTTTAATTCCACTGAAGAAGCTTCTTGGATTTACTTGAAATATTTTCAAGGGAAAAAACGCAAGAAAGACCAGTTGTCTTTGGAGAAGCATCTTTGGGACAATCATGACCTGGACAATTCAGAATCTCCATAGACATTTAGCAAGTTTAATTCCAGTTAAAAAGTATTACTTTGTTATATATTTGGTAGAATTCTTCTTCTCTTTATTTATAGAGAGAGAAAGAGGGAGAAAGAAAAAAAGAAATATATATTCAATTACTATTCACACTGAAAAACCTGTCCTTTGTTTCATAGCTCTTTTAAAATTCTGAGAAGCTCTGGGGCAGAATGTCCATTTTGTTATATTTTTTAAAATTTTAACTTGGTGAGGGTAGGTGAGGTCCATTAGTCCATCAACTTTGCATGAACCATAGTACTGAAAAGCTTCCTTTGCATCCCCCAAATATATTCTCAAAGTTCGGATTTTGTCTTGAAATAATTTTGGAGAGACCGTGGGGCCTTTATGAGGATCATGAAAATCTCCAGACATTTCACCCAGAGATTAAATTTCTAATAATTTATTTATTTATTTATTTA
>JAEANM010002510.1:0-24383 GCA_017656035.1 Myanophis thanlyinensis | reverse complement strand
AGGCGGTCCCGTAAGTAACCCAGTCCCAAGCCATGGAGCGTTTTAAAGATGAGAACCAAAACCTTGAATCGCACCCGGAAGGCTACAGGAAGCCAATGAATTTTAATCTCTGGTTGATGAGATTACATATAACATGAGAGAAACTTTATTGTAAAACAAGATATGTTTCTACAATAGCAGCATTGAAGGAGGCAAAAAAATTGAAAATTGCTGTATGATTTTTATAGTGAGAGGAATATTCTTAGAAAGTTGAACAAGTTTCAAAACTTGTATTTTGTAGTAGCTTGGATACCCACCAGCCAAATATTTGCCTAGCTTCTAAAACTAGAAAGGCTGATTCAAATATATAGAGGATAGTTTGTATATGCCCATTTCCTTTGACACAATGCTAACAAGAAAGAGATTTCATTTGACGGGAATCTAGGAAAAGGAAAATAAAGTGATGAGCGTTGTAGAATCAATATCTTTCAATGGATGTCAACATTAGAGCAACAGAGCATTAAAAATAGATTGCAGTGGGAAAGGTAAAATCTTTACTCACTTATTTTATAGTCTTCTTAAAAATGAAGAACAATGGCACCCACATTAAATAGCTGCTCCTTTTTCCATGTTCTTTTGAACACAGAAGAAAAGGCCTGAAGCCTTTTGTCTCCATTTCTGGCAATGATTAAATAATGATCTCTTATTTGTATGACCTGCACCTTTGGTCAGTGTTATTGCACAATGAAAGATCTGAACTGGAGGGTAAAATGTTAGACAGTGCTTCAAAAAAATACAGGAACAATTTATTTGATCCCAAATTTCATATATGAAAAGAAAAGGAAGATCAAAGACCAGCTCAGGCCAAGAAGACAAAGACAGTTTGGAAATCTTCTCAAAGATCTACCAGAAATCTCATTTATGAGTTTAAAAAAGAGAGGAAAAATGATTTCATTTTTAGGTATTAGTTATTACTCTAGAATGATATCACACTACTTTCAGTTGTACAATGACATACTATTAGGTGAAGTTATATTAGTCTAAGAAATATCTATAGCTCAGTATAGATAGTACCAACAGAAATAGATGCCTTCAATACAATTACAAAACATTTGGAGCATCACTTGAATACCATAGGCATTGACAAAATTACCACTAGTCAATTGCAACAACTGTGATGATACCTATAACTCCATGAAAGAAGCAACATCTGCCTATGCCAGGTCCTTGGAATGGTCTCCACGGTGGACAAAAATGTTGATTCCAATCTAAGCA
The DNA here is from genome assembly GCA_017656035.1 of Myanophis thanlyinensis. Lineage (NCBI taxonomy): Eukaryota > Metazoa > Chordata > Lepidosauria > Squamata > Homalopsidae > Myanophis > Myanophis thanlyinensis. Next base: position 23,129 of record JAEANM010002510.1, on the reverse strand, counting down.
TCTTTCTGACTGTGCAACAGTAATAATATATATGGCCACAAGCATCTAATGCATGCGGCAAAATGAACCCTAGTCTATGGACACTTATGGAACAAGATATTGATTAGACACAATTTTACACTTGTGCCCTAAAATGTAACCATCACTGAGTTCAAAAGAAGATATTTGGGATAATGTAATTTTGTTGACAGGGATTTATGGATACTCTCACCAGAGGGATGATGCGTATTTCCTGTTCCATGAGGTATAAAATGATTAAAAACATTCACTGTATTTTCTTACCTTCTGACCAACTCCTCCAACGGAGCCAGCTGAACCTGATGGACCTTGTGGGCCCTTGGATGAAGAAGAATAAATAAGGTGAGTCATGTGTTAATTATACCTTAAACTACATATACGTATAGACTTGCGTAAACCTCATCAGATAGTCATGTATTTCTTACATCTGATCCACTTGGACCTTGAGGCCCTCTAGGGCCAGGGGGACCCGGAGGACCCTGCAAGAGAGAAAACACAAAAATTTTATATTACAAAATTATAAGTCTGGTCCAAAGGGCAAGTAGAAATGGTAAAAATAAATTTCACTTGCTCCTTATAATGAATAGTCTTTGGTGAATCAACTTTATGGGGATGTTTGGAGGAGAAAGAACAACATCTTACCATTGGACCAACATCGCCATTTTCACCTTTTTCTCCTGGGGGCCCAGGAAGACCCTGGTGATAAGAAACAGCAATAGAAATGCATAGTTTTAATTATAGAATAGTTCAAATAACGGCACTTGGCAGAAAACAATTTCTAAACTAACATTTGAGAAATCTAGATTTCCTTAGCATTTTTTACTGCCAAAGTTCTTTGATGAACGCGTGAAATCATGCAGAAAGTGAGGCTTCCATCTTGTTTCCTTTTTGTAGTGTGGACACAATGCATGTTTATCTCATTTTATTCATTTTATTAACTGAATTTGCACATCCGATTCATGAGAATGGTCCTCAAAGAACTCACTAACAAATGCCACAAGTTAAAATATAAAATACAAAACAAAATTATCCTAAAATGCAATTCAAGCACAGTTGTTTAAAAATAAAAGATATATTATTTAGAAGACTCAGATGAAGAATGTTTTTCCTGGCACTGAAATGTATGATAGACTGACAAGAAGCTTCTTAAGAGAAATACAACTATTGAAAAGTACCCTGATGCTTATCCCATAAACTTATTTAATAGGAACAAACTGCTTAATTTGAAGCAGTATGGATATTTCTGCAATTTTTATTTATTATTAGAGTACTTTATAAGTAACTGAAGGTGGTGAACACTCAGAATGCCCCTTCCTCCTCCTGTTCCCTACAACAGCCCTGTGAAGTGGGTTGGGCTGAGAGAGAGTGACTGCCCAAAGTCACCTTCCCAGCTGTCACTCAGACAGCTTTCATGACTAGGGCAGGACTAGAACTGGCATCTAGGCCACCATCTTTACAATTACTACAACAAACTGGGTAAGTACTTGTATGTGAGAGCAAAACAAATACTTTGCAGAAAATGGAAATAGTATACTCAATCCAGATGCCAATGTCATAAATCATGATTTTATATTTTGACTTTAAAATCTGCCAAATATAGCAAGTATATGTTCTGATTTCAATACTGCCAAACTTTTGTTGAATTTAATATGTAAGAGATCTGTTATGCGAAAAACTCACCTTAATGGCTCAAGTTATATATGACATGCTGTTTATGTATTTTCCATTTCTAAAATAACGTCCTTCGCCTACATGTACAAAATCTTTTTACATCAAGCAATAAAACATTCATCTTTCAAATATGATAATTATAGCTTTCAGTAACATCATTAACGATCAAAGAATATCTCTCTCCTGCTTTCTATAATGCTCAAAAAATTTCAAATATAAATTTATTCTACCTTATTTCTACATTTAATTTAGTATTGCCTTCAAGCACAAAGAAATTTTGGCATGATTCCCTTAATGTTTTTTGCAAGCATTTCCCCAAAATATAAGTACATTTTTCAAAAACCAAAGATCAGCACTGAAAATAAATGGGAGAAGTACAGAAACAGAAAGGTAATTGCTTCTAGTTTAAGCAAAGGTAAGAAACTGCAAATTATGTTGCTTAGTATTATAAATAAGGCAAATTCAAGTTCCCACTCTTACTAAATACCTAAGAAGAAATGGTTATATAACAATGGCTTTTTATCAACCATTTTTAAACTAATATATATGAGACAAACTTTTTTTCCTGTTGTATCATTTGTCCTGCTCATTCCAATTATTTAGAAGTTGAATAGACTTTGCCGCATTTAAACAAAGAAACTATAAGGAATGGTTTTATGCATAATGAAATATATTCATTGATTGAGAATAATGAAGAATGGTAGAGTCAATAAAAGCTTGACTTATTACCAGGGTCTAAAGATAATTTAATGGCAGGTGTTATGAATTAGTTAAAGACACAGTAAATAGATGTTGATCACTAGGTGCATAGCACTGAGTTCTGACATTGATGAGCTACATTGCTCTTGAATTCATTCAGAACTTCAGATTATTTGAACACTCAATCATTTGGGAGAAGCTGTCTTTCTTTTCCATTGACCGCAAGATTTATTGTTGTAGTCTTATTCGAACAGTCTCTCGATGTGCACTAAATGCATGTAACAGAGCTTTATAATGGGATGTTTTTCAGAGTGATGCTTCAAGAATCAGGTTCAAATTGTTCATGTTAGGCCCAAGTGCTAAAGTCAATAGAATCCATTCTCTTTTCCTATTTAAAAGACAAATTGGGCTTGAACTGAAAGAATACGCTTAGAAAGAAAAATAGGAAAGTCTCGGCTCACTAGGATATTGGAAAGGTTTGTGCTCTAAGTTTTAGGTTGAAATTGTAGCAAATTTCTATTAATATGCTCAAAAGAAAACTGGATCATGAAATATAACATATGCTGTACCCACCCATCTCAAATATAAGTCCTCCACATACGTTGAAATTATAACTCTCAGAATATTAAGTCAGCATGAATTTTAGAAGGATACCAGGCTGGGGAAGCCTGTTATACATTTTACACAAATTCTCCTGTATCCCAAGACTGTGTGTCGTTCTTCTTTTTTACAGATTGAATGCGTAATGTTGATGAATCGTGTGACATATACAATCTTGTTTTATGCAAAAAGTATCCGCCAAATTAACTATTAAAACCAACAGAAATTTGGAGACCACTTAAATGGGCACAGCATCTCACCAGTAATATCATTCTTTTCTTCAAAATTACTATAGATAAAACCTTAAGTTCTTAATAAAGAAATGTTGCTGGTAGAAAACGGAGACATTCACTAAATAAAAGACTTGACTGCAGTTTACAGTTCTGCTCTACATAACTTGAAAAAAAAACCCAAGCTATACACTCAAAATACGGTAGTGTGTGAGTTGCAATTCATAGTCATACCAAAGTGTGGGCGATGGACTTAGGGTTCCTACTGAAATAAACAGGTACAATTGGATTAAAGGGTAATACTTTGATGTAACTAAATATAGAACTTAATACATAGTTACTGAATTATGCTGAAGTTATTAGATTTATCTATTTACTGTCTTCTACCAAAGTAATTCTGGGTGTTTTACCATCTAAAATAATAGAGTATGTTATACATCACTTGGCACAGCAGACTCACATATGCAAGTGCTATTTTACAATCATGATTACATGGTGTGGGGCATGGTCCAGATAAGATGAAAGGACCCAAGAGTTACTTGTTTATCTGAGTGGTCCAAGATTCATTGAGAGTTGCACAACATAAACGTTTCATAAATTATTATTGTACTATTTAAGATTTAATCTTCAGTTCGATTCACAATCTGGGATTGGTAAAAACTTAACAGTTCAAATTGTAACCAAGAACCTAAGAGCTGTTAAAGTAACATCTGAATATATAGGCAGTTCTGAGAAAGGTGGTATTTTTGCAGTCAAAATATTCAGATCTGATAAATTCAAGTATCTAGGCAACGGTTGGTATTGCTCTAAAGGCTTCTATTACTATTGGTACAACCATTGATTTCTTCCTCCACAACTGCCCAACTTCAATTTGAAGTTGTTCTTATTATGATTATTAAACAAGATTGAAATGTGCCTAGTTTTGCTCACAATCGGTTCTAGCCTTTACTCTGATGAGCATTATAACTTCCAAATACATTAAATATATCAATAAACATTACTTGATGATGTTTGGCAAATTACCATTATTATATTCTACAAGACTGTTGTACAGATAGTCCTCCACTTAGAACCACAACTGAGCCCCACATTTCCATTGCAACATGAGACATTGGTTAAGTGAGTTCTATTTTACTTTTTTGCCACAATTTTAAGTGAATCACAGTTGGTAAGTGAATCATGTGGCTGTTAAACAAATCAGGTTTCCCCATTGGCTTTGTTTGTTGGAAGCCAGCTGGGAAGTTTACAAATTCATGACCCTGTATGTCACATCTGCAAATACCAATTGATGATAAATACATGCTGGTTGCCAAGTGCCCAAATTCTGATCACATGACCATGGGGATGTTGCAATGAATGTGTGAAAAATGGTCATAGATCACTTACTTCAGTGCTGTTGTAACTTCCAACAGTCACTAAATGAATGGTTGTAAATCAAGGACTACCTGTAAAAAGAAATGTATGCTGTCCTGAGCTATTTATAGGAAGGGCATGATATGTGTAAATAAAAGTGCATACTTTATTTTCCCTCAGACATTTCTGGGTGGGGTAGGGGATCGGTGGAAGCTGGGAAATATGTATACAATTCATTTTAAGACATTAAATATCTCAGGAAAGAAAAGTTAGACAGTTGTCCTAAGAATTAGGACAATTGTCGTCCCAATGCTTTGAATGAATCATTACCTGCAAATTACTAGCTTGCAGATGTGACTGTAGAAAAAGTAAACAGATTCGAGTTGAAGATGCTAGAATCTCATCAATTACTATTTGCTGGCATGACACACACTAACAAGGAATCTAGCAGTTTGTTATTAAGATTTATTGAGCTATAAACCTGTCTATCGTATCTGAAACTTTGGCCCTCAATTAATGTGAAAGTTTAATTTTTCAGTCTGTCAATAGTACCATTACAATTACAGGAGAATAGATGTGTCTAAGGTTAAGTATGCTAATTATTTTCATATTTGTTCTCAACACAGTCTTGATATGCACACACTTAAATATCCCTACTATCAAAACCTCTCTTCTAATTTATGTTCTGAAGAATTTGATGCTGGCATGCAGTTTTTAAAATTTACCTTTTCTTTACATCACTTCAATTTATTATTGTTGTTCATTTTTATTTTTTCTTTCTGTAAGAGATTTCACCCCCTTGAAGAGGTGATACTGAATGAATATATGAATTATTTTATTTTTTGTTTTTAGGTAACATCTATGGCTATTTATAAAGTGCTTTGGGAATAATGGTTTCATTACACACTTTGGAAACCTTAATTCTAACTGCGTACTTATATCAGCTATTACAACTATAAAATCCTTTAGATGTAAAAAGCTTGAACATCCCTATAAAGTAGGAAGTTTTGCTGAAGATTCTGTTGAGTTTTCCCTTTATTTTTAGAATGAGAGATTGCCCAATAAAAGATATAGAGAGACATCACATTTTATCAGATGAACAATTAACAAGGTTCAGATATTCCAGGAAAAGGCTTTAAAACAGCAACCTATTTATAAAAAGCTTAAGACAGAAACAGTTGCAGTATTTACCATAGGCTTACTACTGAGATTGGAAGAAACATTAAATAGTAACACTTTAAAAAATAATGATTTGTATAATTGAAACCTTTTCTAGTATGTATGATTGCAAACGTATCAGACAATGTAATAATAATTTGGATATACTAAGTAAAATTTGATATCAAGGAATATTCTTCATAAAAAGGAAAGATACTATAAGCCGTACATGATTCTTCTTGTTACTATGCATTCTGCATGAACTCTTGAATGCTCAGTGGTCCTTTATTAGCACAATTGTGAACAATGGTCCAGAAATTATTACAAAGGAAAATGAGATTGAAGGAAACGTTTTCAGCATTTCTTTAAAACTCAGATTGAGTAATTACCCTTCATATAATCACCATTAAACTTACAATGTATATAACATTGTAAGTTATATAACTTACACATGCAGACAAAACTTGCAACGTATTTCCGTTGTGGAGCAGCTAAAAATGCTAAATTCATCAGTCACTTTACTAAAATAGCAATTTCATTAAGACACAACTTTTAAATTGTTGCAGTTTTTTTAAAAAATACTTAATGTTTAAAAACATGTTTCCTTTCTTATCCGAAACATTTTAATACTTATTCTTAAATAGGAAAGTGTTCCAGATGTACTGAACTGTTATCAATTTTACACTGGAATGTATTTTACTTTGTAAAGTAGGCAACAGATGACTCATTAATTCCCTTCTGGAGCTTTGAAATGAAACAGCTGTGCCTGCAGGAAAAAATCCCGGGAAAGCCCTTGAATGATGACGATTGCTTTTGTCTCCTATTTTTGTGGAGGTCCTGATGAGAGATCAAGTGTTTTGGGATGGCTTGCCATCCCTTCCACACCCATCATGATTTTTTTTTGTAGGTGAGGATAATTATGATCCAAACCATGCTTTTAAAGAACTCAGTAGGCACCTTGCTATCTCTGCTTTAGTGCTTCTTCTCAGTGGTGGAATTCAAATTTTTTTACTACCTGTTCTGTGGGTGTGGCTTGGTGGGCGTGGCTGGGGGGGTCATGTGACTGGGTGGGCAGTTTCTGTAAGCAGGGCAATAAAGATTAGGCTAGAAACAACACCAGAATAGTTTTTTCCTGCCTTCCTTACAGGATTAAGCCTGTAAAGTGGAAAACAACAAAAGGAGATTTCTTCTAACAACCAGTTCTCTGAGCTGCTTAGAAAATTTACTACTGGTTGTAGCGAAACTGCTAGAACCTGCTAAATTTCACCTCTGGACCGAGGCACACAAGAAAACAGAGCAATGTCCCAGGCTTTGCTACTGTATGTTCTCTGGTCATTGAATGAGACTGCACTACAGAGGGAAAGAACATGACCCTCCAATTACTGTTGAATCACAACTCCTGGTGGTCCATGTCAACATAGCCCATGGTAAAGGATGCACGGAAGGACATTTCAGCCACATCCAGATAGACACTGATTCCCTAACTGTGCAGAAAAACATCAATCACACCTGTGGTACCTACCACTCCACATAACATCACCATGTAACATTTGCACTCAGTTTTATCCTTCCTCCCAGTCTTTATAGATATTTACTGAAAAACTTTGGGAGACCTATTAAACTCTGAGTTTTCTGGAACATCGTTTTTTCCTCTTTTCACTCTTCATTTTTGCAGTAAAAATGCTAGCTGCTATGATTGTTTGCCAAAGGCTGGTTGTTAAACTGATTTAATTTGGTAGACATTGCCTGCCTGAATCTGAACAAAATTCTTCTGAAACCATTTAAGTGGAAAACAGTGGAACATAGATCAGTGAACATGTCACATATCTGGGGAAAAATAATTAAAGAACAGCATATTGTATTTATGTTTTTCCCTTCTGTTGGAAAGTCAGATGTTTCTGCAAATATACCCATTACTAATATGCAGATGTTTCTTACATCATTCAACCAACTTAGAAATGCAGTTTGAAGCTCATTCCTATGAACACTTTTCTCAATAAAAAGTCCTGTGGATTCAAACGAGGTTAACTTCCAGTATTTCTGCAGGAGGCTAAAGTTGGAGAATTTTTGAAAGAGCTTCCCAGCTAAACAGCATCTTCTTTCCCAAACTACAGAATGACTAGTCATTGTAGTGAAGCGTATACCCATTGATCTAAAGCACTTTATCAACAGGATGCTTATTTATGTAGAAATCCAGTTATTGTAACACTATCCATTCAGATACATTCTATTTCCTTGATTCTCAAATCATTGTCACTTTTAGTTTTTTACAGTAGCAAAAACTTTTCCCAAACTATCCTTTTCCATTTCTATTTAATATATTTATATCCAATATCTTACTTGTGCTTTGATATATGGAGTTTTATATATTACTTTATATATACTACCCAGAACATGATTTTCAGAGAATTATGAGTTGGAATATAGTGACCTAGAGGTGAAGAGGCTGGCTTCACTCTCAGAAGACTGAGAGTTCAATCCTAGTCAATGGCAGATGTTTCTTTATGAGGATGTAAAGAGAAAATATCTGCTGTGAACTCCACATAGGTTTCAGGAAGGGCATCCAGTCAGTAATTGCTCAGGTCCATTTAGTTGCCCTGACTCAACCCCAGTAAAAGGGATTACAGGATTGTAAAAAGAAAAAAAATAGTTGAAATATATCAGGCTGTATTTTCCATCATTTTAATAATTCTTCCCCCTCCCATTTTTTTTATCCATAAAATTCCATTAGCCATAAATACAGTTTCTTTTCCACTCCCATTTATCTTCAGTGGGATGAATCACAGAATTAAGAGGTCCGTGGGTCTTTTCGTGATTACTTCGAAAAACCAAGAGCTCATTTAGTTTTGCAATTTGCTTATGATGATATTACCAAATTCAGCATGATGGCTCCCAAGAGTAACCACAAGAATAAACTTACTTTTGTACTCATATTATTATCTTGAGAGATATCCTCCTAGAGCAGTGTTTCTCAACCTTGGAGACTTTAAGATGTTTGGACTTCAGTTGAAGTCCAAACATCTTAAACTCCAAGGTTGAGAAACACTGTCCTGGAGTCTTATAGTAGAATAAAAAAAAAAACATAAAAATCGAATAGCACCAATTTAGTGTCATTATCTCATTACCCAACTTGAAAACATCAGCACTTGGTGGGATAGGTGGGGCAGATAAAGGATTTTGCATAGTTCTGTGATTTTTCAAAGTGCCTAGACCAGGGATGGGCAATTACGGCTCCTTCATGACTCATGGACTTCAACTCCCAGAATTCCTGAGCTAGCCATGCTGGCTCAGGAATTCTGGGAGTTGAAGTCCATGAGTGATAAAGGAGCCATAATTGCCCACCCCTGGCCTAGACAATCCCTCATTCTTTTACATTCTGCATGCTGTCATTTTTCTGCAACAGAGACATAAATAGTCTATGAAGATCTCTTCAGAAGAAGATCCTTGTTGGGTCATTTATCAGCAAGAGACAAATATTTTTAATTAAGTTGCTAAGATTTCTCTGCCAACAGTGTTTAACTCCCAGACATTCACATCAGCAAACCAATTAGCAAAGCAGCTGAATTCCAGTTATTCAACCATTCCCTTGAGAGAGATGTTCCCCAAATTGTTTGATTAGCTGGTTAATGATTGCCACTATTTTATAATTTTAGGAGAGGCCGATTCACCAGCTAGGAGAAAAATAAAATAAGACACTGTAGAAAACTAGCAGCAATTACAGTAATGTGCACCTATTGATATCACTCACTGTGGAAGCATAATATGCCCTAAAGTGCAAGACTGTATCTTTGGATTTACTATTATTTCCTGAACAACTGCATATTTCTTGTTAGCAATATCTTTAATCTCTCCATTTGATAAATTAAGCTGATTTATTCACAAAGTAGTTCTCAAGATCATTGAGATAATGTATGCATGAACACCCATCTGAACAATCAGAAATTCCTCCTAAATGCTTAATGAACCAATTATCTCAGACTTCCCTCTGACAGCTTGTAAGGATGATAGAAGTAAATGTATAAGATTTAGAAGGTATTATTTCTAAAAACTATTGAAGGGGCTAAATTGTAATGTCCCTCTTTTTGTTAATAAGGAATATCTATCGCCTAATAAGACAAGCATGGAAGCTATTCTTATATACTTATAACAATAGACCCAGTTTTGGGTACTTTATCTGGCACATTCATGAAAACTATATGTTGCAAATCATCAGCACCCTTTACTAAAGTATTTGAAAGGTGGCAAGTGGTTCTCTACCACTGACGCTGACAGTATCAATCAGTCTTTTAAATGTTTAAATGTATGTTTCTTTCTAAGGAATATAGGCAATTAATTGGTATCCAACAAGATCATTAGCTCATCTACAACAGCTTTGCCTACTCTAATAGGAACAGATATTGAGATATTTCATACAAAATGTCCTTCCTTCCTTCCTTCCTTCCTTCCTGCCTTCCGTTCTTCCTTCCTGGTGCTTGGATCTTCTATATTTGTTCTATTAATGAATTAATGAATCCTTTATTAGTTTCTGCTATATCCAAATGCTTGATATAGAAATCAATTTAACTCTATACCAAGCATTTACATTCCATGACATATAAGATCATTGGATACAATGATCATGGTATCCTATTGGGTTAGTTCTATTATAGCAATTGAGTACAACATATTGAACACACAGAGAATATGTATCAATAATGCTATCACTTAATAAAACATGTAAGTGGATCATGATCCAGTACATCTCAGATCTGCTTCTGTCAAAGTTCTTCTGGTTTCAGTGTGACATAATACTTGCCAGAAATCCTTGATATAACACTTAATGCAGTGTTTCTCAATCTTGCCAACTTTAAGACTGGTGGACTTCAGCTCCTAGAATTCCCCAGCCAACCATGCTAGCTGGAGAGCTCTGGGTGTTGAGGTCCACACATTTTAAAGTTGCTAAGGTTAAGAAATGTATCTATCTATCTATTAGATTTATGCCTATTCACCCATGGCAACTCAAGGCAGCTTACAAATATAAAACCACATTAGAACAATAAAACTAATGGTAGAAACAAATAAATTAATATAGTAAAATCACTGTAATAAAAAAAAATGCTGATTTAATGGGTGGCATAAAAAGGAAACACCACAGCTCAGGTACAATGGGAGAGTAAAGAAATACCTTTCTATTAAAGAATGTATTGAGCTCTCTCTCGTGTCAGAAATGCTATTTATCTAGACTAAACTACATAGAACTGAAAATCGAAAAATTTATCACCTTTAAAATTCATTCGTGGGGGGTGGGGGATTATCCAGATATTCTCTAAACTACTTAAAGACAAATATTGTTTTTTTTACTTTCTGAATTCTTTCCCTTCCCTCTTCCTAAGCGGGGTTTAATACTATTATTGCATGATTCACAACCCTGGCGAATAGCACTATGAACATTTTGCAGTGTTTGTAGCTCACAAAATTACATTATAGCTGTTGCTATAAGAACATCTATCAGAATGCAAAAGAAAAAAAAAACAGCTTTCTCTTTTAATTGCTTTTGCTGGTTGTGACAATAAATACTACTTGTTTATGACAGCTGTGTTTGGAGATTCTGAAGTTTAAGCCCCACAAATCCATTAATTGTGCCTTCACTGCCTAGAAAAGTAACTTTGGTAGGGCCAATTAAAGAATTATTTCAAAAAGCCTTTGCAAGCAGAAAGTATAAAGGGAAAAGAGCAACAGAGCAAATGAGTAATACAACCTTAGAAGCATTAATCTATTCATCATCTTCAAAATCTGATCTGGAATTTCTGCCGTTATCAAACTTGCAATGAGTCCCTACCATCACCTCCCTTTTTTTAAACAACGTTCTACTCAGTATCTTTGTATTTCACTACTCTCTATCCTCCGATCCTGTTTTATCTCTCTACTTTCTAATTTTAATGGCCCTATTCTTAACAGTTTTTCCTTCTTCAGATAGGTCTCTGCCCTGCATATCATGGGAGGACTACTGGGCTGCAATTGCTTTTTGAGTCAAGATTCTCTGACTGTTTTAATAGCCCCACAAGCATGAAACAGCAAGACAGATCAATTCTTTTGCTCATCTGACATATAAAACTTCGAAACCAGTTCCCATTAAATTAGATGACAGGGTTGCTGAACTTCAGGACAAAGTAAGACATTGTTCCAGTGGTGCAGATAATTAAAAACAAAGTCAAGGGAGACAACACAACTCCTTGTTGCTCAGAGAAGAAAAAACAAGCTATACCCCAAAGTCTCTTTGGCATTGGATTATAATACTTACTAAGGAGGTAAACTTTCTGTCAGCATTCCAAGGAACAACCCAGATGAAATCAAAACTCCAACACCAGAGGCTTCTTCAAAGTATAGATTTATTAGGCATATCATATTGGCACACCTGTTGAAAACCCGACTCTGAAGTTCCCTGGGTTTTCCCTACCCAATTCAAAACCCAAAATTCTTCCCACACAACTATCACATGCCACAATCAGATCACCTTCCCAAATCTGGATGGCTCCCATCCACGCCCCTCCAGGTGCTGGTGAGAGTATCCTTGGTTCCCAGAAGAAGAAAGAATGTTATTTTGCCTATATATTCCCTCAGCTATCTCTGCTCCCCTTTCCCTTTCCCACAGCTCTATTCAGCATCACTGTAGCAACCCTGAAGACGTTCCAAGGTGGCTCCAGGGTTGACGCTTTCATTACAGTCTTTGACCAACAGACGCATACAAATGGCAACTGAAATAACTTATATAAATTAAAGTAGAGGAAATGAAGGGGAGTGATTTATTAGAAGAGACTTCCCAGATGACCTAGCTTAATACCTTACCTTTGGTCCAAACTGAGATACCTATGATAGCTCCCTCTTATATGGAGGGATTTAAAGATGATTGTGGTCAAGACTATAATGCTCCAAATGCTTGAGGTAGTTGTGGATAATTCACTTACCATAATGTCAAATTTTCCTAGCATTATATGATAGCTAGAACCAGGTCTTCAACAACTATCTCAGGGTGCTAGTAGGAGCACAGGCTAACTTAAGCTGAGGCAGAAACTTCATAATATATTGACAAAATAATGTGTAATAACATTAGTAACATTCTATTATCTAAGCATAATAGGAAAATTTTAACTATGTTCTTGACTGACTTTTAATTAGAAATAAAAATGCTAGAATCTATCTGCATTTTTTTTTCAATTACAGAATGTATAGCAAAATGCTGTGAGATATTTTCTAAATCAATTGCAGTCCAACAAAAATGGACTCTTAATCTGTTTCTCAGTGGTTCTAATTTATAGGATTTATGTCAGTAGGAAAGAAGAAAGCACGAAGAAGAAAGATGCATTTGCTCAATTAAGATTGTAATGGCAATGTTACATACATACTGGACCTTAATAAATTATATTTATGCCAAAGTTATTATTCTATCTGGTAGTTCTCAGACTCCAGCTATAACCTTTCACACATACATGAAAATAATCTCATATTCTCACAAATGCCTGCAAGTTACTAATTTATTTAAGCTTAATTAACAGTGTAACTGTGTAAGTAATGTCATATCTAGGTTAATCCCTAAACTATAAGATAGCAAGAACAACTGTGTTGGAATAAGTAAAGTTTAGAGAATAGCCTCATCCCATAAGAAAAAAAAAGATGTGATTTCAGCCACAATGTAATTGGCTTCTAGCTTTCATTTTCAATGGTGATTTAGATCATTAGTGATTTAGATCATTTAAGTCCAACGTTGGCAACCTTAAGACCTGTGGACTTCAATTCTCATTGTTACCCTTATCTGGCCGGGGAATTCTGGGAATTGAGGTCCACAAATCTTCAAGTTGCCAAAGTTGGACACCATTGATCTAAGTGGAGAAGGTGGATGTCACCATATGTTGTGAAATACCGTAGATGCTGCTATGTATTTGCTTCCTGACTGACACAGCAAGGTTATTTTGGGCCCAGGACTGCTTATTGACATTTTCTCAGGAATATTGGCAATAAGCACCATAATCAAGGATATTTCCTAGCAGAATCTCCCAGGAAATATATGTGAAATATGACAATTAGATCATTTGCACCGTGTAACAAGTAACCACATAGGATTACGTCCTTCACAGACTAATCTGTCTGTGCTCCTTATGATCAAATGATCCACTATTTGCCATCCCCCAAAACCTGAATATGAAGGATAATTGCCAAAATTATCCTCCCAATCCTCCAACCAGATACTCTCCAGATGTGTTGGAATATGAACTTAAAGAATTCCCAGCTAACACCAACTAAGCTGTATAGAATTTTATGAATTGTAGTCCCAATATATCTGGATAGCATCATGTTAGAAAACAACAAAAAAAATTGTTTGTTTGTTCTGGAATGGTGTCTTCCTTGAGTTCTTGGTGTTCTCTGAATTTGGTTGTTTTATTGTAGATGTTTTGTTGCCAAGCTAAGTAACAACAATCATGGTAGTAAATAATCTGTAAGAAAACAACCAAACTCAAAGAACCCTAAGAACTCCAACAGTTTAACTCCGAGCTATACTGTAAATGTGCTATACTATTGGATGTCTTCCTTCTCTAAAACTTTTTTCTCTCTGAAAGTCCCATCCATAATTCAACTATAACAGCTTCCCTCTTCAATTATTTTAAAATCTTGAACCAAAACTGAGGAACCGTATTTTCTATCCAGGAAAGACATTGCTGTCTGTGTAACCATCTATATAGTACAATCAATGGTCCCATTTTCTGTTTTCATGATTTATTTTATGGGTTGTTCAGTTTATTGAAAGGCTCCTGTTGGATCTACAGCAGCATAACAGAATAATCAGCAGTCTTTGCTACTTTGCCTTGTTCAATTTCCATTGGTGCCTAATTTTATAGACTACAGATTGTTCTCAATTTATATCAACAACTTAGCCTAAAATTTCTGTTGTGAAGCAAGAGAGTTGTTTTGGCCCATTTTATGACTTTTCTTGCCATAGTCTTTAAGTGAATCACTACAGCTGTTATTTTAGTAACACAGTTGTTAAGTGAATTTGGCTTCCTCATTGACTTTCCTTCTCAGAAAGTCCCAAGTGATGATCCCATGACCCTGAGACATTGCAACCATGTTGCCAAGAGTTGAATTCTTGATCATGTGACCTTGGGATGCTGCAATGGTCATAAGCTGAAAGTGTGAAGAACAGCCATAAGTCACTTTTTAAAGTGCTGTTTCTCTTGATGGTCTATGTTAGGACCTGAGCCGCTTCATTTTCATGAACTTTTTGTGTTTATAGAGCTCAAGTCTGGGGCTTTTCATGATACAGTTTGGAGAAAGTTGCAATGTACAATGTTGATGATTATACAGGTACTCCTCAACTTACGACCAAAATTTATGTTGCTAAGTGAGAAAGTTTTGCCCCATTTTACAACTTCTCTTACCATATTTGTTAACTGAATCACTTCAGATGTTAAATTAGTAACACGGTTGTGAATCTGGTTTCCCCACTGATTTTGCTTGTCAGAAGGTCATAAAAGGTGATCACATGACTTCAAGACACTGTAAACATCATAAATGTGAGTCACTTACCAAATATCTGAATGTAAATCACAGGGACCATGATTTACATAAGCCTCCAAATATAACTCACACTTATGACCATGGGGGATACTGTAACGGTCATAAGTGTGAAAAATGTTACTTTTTTCAGTGTCATTGTAACTTCGAAGAGTCACTAAATGAACTGACTACTTGTATGCTCAGAAAGATGCCTACAGAATAGGGATGTTCAAGGACTTAGCACTAAAAGAGATCATAGTTATCATCAATAGGTCAGAAATTTGATCCAGAAGTTTAACCTTAATGTGTGTGTGTGTGTGTGTGTCTGAGCTTGAACTCATCGAGGTGGGACAAGGGAAGCTTGCCAGAATGCAGAGGTAGCCTCGATGATTGGCTGCAGTGGGTCACGGAACACAGTGTCTTGCTTTCCCTTACAGAAAGTTGGATGTGAGGTTAAAAAGAGGACAAAGCGAGAGGAAAGAAAGGCAGCTCAACGAGAGGGTGGGGGAGCCTCTTGCCTTCCCTTATGGAAGGTTGGGTGTGAGGTTAAAATGAGGGCAAAGCGAGAGGAAAGAAAGGCATCTCGCAGTTCACACTATAGATATAGTTCATTCCTTTTCCTATCTAATACAGGAGTGGGATAAATAAATACCTGGGCAATGCCGGTTATCAGCTAATAATGAAAAAAATAGAGTAGCTAAGAAAAACTCATATGCACAAATAATTTCATTGAATGAATAATACAGAGTTAGAGTAGCTTGACTCATTTCCTGCAAGATATTTATGGAAGATGAGCAGAAGGAAATTTAAATACTGTAGTATTATAATGTTCTGCATATTTTCCTTGACAGAAATGCCACTATGTTTTAATAAAATTAGTTGTCAGTGCCATACCATGGGAAAAGTCAAAGCCATATAAAAGAGATATAAGAAGTGTTGCCTTGAAATGTATAATTGAAGCCAGCTAAAGCATAATGAACATTAAGCCATCTTAGAAAAAAAATAAACAATAAATTTAATAAAATAAGGAAACTTTCAAAGGAAAACATTGTTGAATAACAATGAAGATTCTCTCCATTCTCACAGCAGGGGCCAGCTAATGCTATAAAAGAGCAATCGGTGATGGATAAGAATGTGTTTCTTTTTGTGTAAAGTCTCCATGATTGCTAGCAATACATTTACTTTCCATTGCAGCAAGCTGTTGTTAAAGAAAATAGTACTAGATGCCTAGGTACCAGGCAGAACGGGGAAATGAACTCTCTTCACCTGTTGAATAGAATACCAGAAAGGAAAAGTCCAAAACTTTGGAGAAACATTTATCTGGTTACAGTTTTGGGGACATTGATGTGGGAGGAAACCTCATGGAAATTAACAGAACTTACTTCCATAGAACTATGCCTCAGATGAATTTAAACATTGATAGAATAATCTGATGCGTGTCTGTTAAGAATGATCCTCCCAAGGTGAGTGGAGAGGTAATTTTGCTCTAAGAGCTCTTTCTCTGGGGCCAGATGTGTTTTCTTTCTGCCTTCGACTTTCCAGAAGGAATATGTATCAACATAAATGGTATTTATTCCACAGCCTGCCTTCCCGCATCTCAGCAAGAAAGCCAAGCTGTGCTGCAGCTCTTCTCTTATTTGCTATCTATATAGATACTAGATGCTTGTTCTACCAGGACTTCTTCCAGGACATAGATAATCCTATGAAACAATTTCATAGATACTGTCAGCCATAAGACTAGTGATCTCCTGGGAGATTGAAGAAATAGAAGAGTAATATACTTATGTCAAACAACCCATCCCAAAGAAGTCATTTTAGCAACTTGATTTGATAGACAAAGCAGAGAAGTGCCCAAGGCAGAAAGCACTCAATGTTTGTGTATCGTTGCATCTTTCTATTCTTTCTCCAGTCTTCAATAATCATTGACCTTCTTCTTTCAGCTGTTCCCCATTAGGGGATTGCCACAGCGAATCATCTGTTTTCAATAACCATTGACCACTCTCTAATTTTACCTTTATGGGAAAGATGGTCAGTTTGCAGCTGATGAGAGCCTGGAGCCAAGGGTTTATCTACATCAATTTCAGGTTGGAATTAGTACTGAGACAGTCTGGGAACCACTTGTCAAAGACTTATAGCAGAGCCAGGATAGCAGATAGGCATCCCTCCCTTCGTTCCTTGATCTCTCACTGGTTTTCGATGCCAGAAATACTTCTGAATTGGCTCAATCAGTTGGGGATTGAGGGGACCATGTTATAGTAGTTCTTTACTCCAGGACCAGTTCTAATCAATGTTAGTGTGTGGAATAGTGGTGGGTTCTATTCTCTCTCCTCTCCTTTTTTTTAACCATCTATATAAAACCACTGGTCATCTGCCAGTTTGGATTTTGGTATCATCAGTATGCTGATGATATCCACCTATATCCTTCAACTATGAACCAGACAGGTAAAACCATTGGTTTTGTCCCAATGGAGGGAATGTGGGTATGGATGGGAAAGAATGGCCTCTGGCTCAATCCTTTCAAAACCCAGTAGTTGTGGATGTTTGGAGTGCCCAGATTTGGGGATGTTCCAACTTTGACCTTGAATGGGGTGGCATTTCTCCATTCAAGGATGATGCATAATTTGGAGAGCTTTCCTGGACTCTCAGCTCCTATATGATGAGTATGTTGCACCTGTTTCCAGAAAGGCCTTTGCCCAACTTCACCTGATATGCTAGTTGTGCCTTTTCCTAGATTGGGAGTATTGGGCTTCAGAAAGTCATTTATACCCTACGCTTCTCACAGCTTGATTACTGTAATGTGCTCCTTACAGGGCTGCAGTTGAAGGCCGAGTTTCAGTTAAGCATTGAGGGACATGACTATGTAACACCTCTGCTTTGCAAGCTACACTGGTTGCCAGTTTGTTTCTGGGTGTGAAGCAAAATGCTGGTCATTATCTATAAACCCCTCCCTACATTGCCCAAGATCTGGTTATTTCAGGGACCACTATCCCTTATAGTAGCTAATCAATAGATTTGGTCAAGCAGGATTGGTACACTTGGAATGAGATTCTCCCCAAGATTTGAAAAGCCCCCATTTTACTGGTATTTTGAAGGGTCCTCAAGGTCTTTGTTGACGAGGATGATTGAGCTTCTTCTTCCGCAACCAGAATTATTTTCTCTGCCACCTCTTGTTATTTTTATGTTTTTGTACTGTTTCTTGTTTTAAAATGTGTTTAACAATTTGATAACTGCCCAGAGTCAGTGGGATTTGGAGGCACATAAATTTAATGAATTATTCCATTATTATTCTTGCAAGACTTCCCAATAGATGAAGTCCTCCAAATTTAAGGAACCTTTCCAATGCATTGGGCTACGGCTGTCATCTTATAACTTCAATATGGCCAACTCACAAAACTGTTAGTAAGATGGATCTCATAAAATATTTTGACTACTAGTTCAAATGGTGAGAAATGGCTTAGTGGAAGGGTGTTTATACACCACCTCTGTGTGCTTTTGATCTGGCTTCATGTAAGTTAAATGAATCTCTCCCTTTGGTTAAGAGACAAAAGGGAATTTTCCTGCTCTACATTTTCTTCTTCTAAGATGCACTTAAAGAGATTTGTGAGGATTGTCTTTTTTTAAAAAAATCCATGTTTTGCTTCAAATAGAATTAAAGTCTGTGAGCATTCATACTTAAATAGAAAAGCCCATACTCCACATCCAAGATATTTGTCTTTTTAACAAGATCTATTACTATTTAATCATAGTGTTCTTTCAACATTCTACCTATGTTCAGAAGCCCACCATTCAATAAGAGCTATTATTGAACTGAAACATCCAACACAGGGCTGTCAAACTCATGGCCCATGGTCCGGATGCATCATGCAATGGCCACATCCATGTCTGGTTTAGCAAAGGGGGAAAAGTCACAATACATCACATGACAATACCATGATGATGAAAGTTTGACATCCCTGCTCCAACAGATAACAAGAATAATTTACATTTGCTGGCTGGGGAATTCTGGGAGTTGAAGTCCACCCATCTTAAACTTGCCCGGCTCGAAAAACACTGCTCTAAATGCTTCTTTCTAACCATTTTCTCTCACCTGAAGAAAATAATGTTCTTTGCTCAGAAATATTAAAGGGAATAGCAATTGCCAAACCATTTTCTACTTTCTGACTGCAACTGTTGTGAGTCAGCGAAGAGATAAACTGATAGATATGTCAGGTCTGTAGATAGTTCTAAAATATTTAGTTGCATAGGAAGAAATTTACTATTTTTCCCTTCAATGTAAAATAGTTCACAGATTTTAAGGCAACAAGTGGTCTCTACCCTAGTTTGATTTGTATAATCAAGGCTAAGTTAACAAGTGAGTCTATCCTTGCACATAGTAAGGCTTTTTTTTCTGGAGAATCTGCATAGGAGTGGGATGTACTAACTAGATGAACTAATAAGATCAGATGAGGAAGTTTAATTATTTGGGGCACTGCAACCCAAATATCGTTGCAGAAAATCACAAAAAAACAATAAACTCATTTAAACACAGATGGCATTTTTTTTGCCTACTTCATAAGCAGCGGGTAGCTTTTGATTATGAAAAACAAACAAGAAGAAAAAGTGAATCATAAAATAGCAATTAATTTGGTGGAGATTGAATGGAATTGTTTTCAAATGAATGAACCATCTCAGATAGATAAATAAATGTATGGATTAAAAGAGTTAAAGAAATCTGTTAGAAGTTTTGAAGAAATAGAGGTGGTGGGAGAAGCTTCTTAATTTGGCCACCAGACTCTGCCTCAATAAATTAGATCTTGTGCATCTGATTATATGGAAATGGTTAAACCAGAGAAAACATTGTATTTTGTCTATACTATTATCAAAAATATCAGAAATGTTAGACAAATTTAAATATATGGCCTTACCTAAATTCATTTTACTGCTTTGACACCAGGGTGCAATTTATCAAGTAAACTATTTTTTTTAAATTGGACATACTTATTAAATTACATAGCAATCTTGTGCATGTTTACTCAATAGACTAACTCTGCTTAGTGAATTGGACTGCAGCCACAAAAACAAATTAAATAGCTTAGTTTTATAGAAGTAAAATTGTTAATATCCAGTACTTGGATGGGGTTTGGGACAGAGATCACAAATGCATGCCCATTTTATGGATCCATAATTCTGCCTGATAGTTTGTCATACAGCTATTGGCGAGTTAGAACATTGGCCAGATAATAAAGAAATGACAAAGAACAGCTGGGGAGCAAACACTGAAGAAGTGTTTGGTTGAGCACAGAATGAAAATCTATCCCTGAAGACAGTGATTCTAGAAAGAAATAGCTTAATAACATAACAACTAATTTGAAGCCATTTTCTAGCCCCAAAGAGACAAGGTTTCCCAAATACTTAATCCATGTTTTGAATAAGGAATGAGTTTGCTCATGGTGGTAGCTTCATTATAGATAGTTCCTCTCTAACTCTTCTGGGAGAACCAGTCTAACTATTCTCGCACATAGTCAGGATGTGGTCACAATTGGGAGGACTACAACACATGCTCCAGATGACGGCCATACATGCAATGGTCAATGCCTGAAAAAGGATACACTGCATATTAGAATTTTAAATCAATAGATCTGTAATTTTCAGGTGCGTTAACAATCTTTGAATTTAATCCAACAAGGACTTTTGTTATTAACTGAAACCAATATTGATTATAAGTCCAGGTCTTCCACTTGAACTATATCAGAGTCTTGTTTAATACTGAATTGATTTACATGACCTTTTTGGATTTTTTAGAATAGAATAGAATTCTTTATTGGCCAAGTGTGATGGGACACACGAAGAATTTATCTTTGGTGCGTATGCTCTCAGTGTACATAAAAGGAAACAGTACATTCGTCAGAAATTATAAGATACAACACTTAATGATAGAAAAAAAATGGCAATGTGGCATATGTTGCACACATGAACACTTTTTATTTAAAATTCTATGTATTCTTTCCATTGGGACCATCATTTACCAGTCTGGATCTGATTCCATTCAACAACCAATACATTTGAAGAAATTTATTGTTCATTCATTCCTTAGTTAACTTTTATTGTGCAATAAGGAGCAGAAATACAGAGAGACAGTTGCCTTGAGACTAAAGGCAACTGAACTTTTAGCAAAACTGATTGCTTTATGAAGGGTATTATATCTTAAATGCAAAAAAATCCAGATATTATACATCTCTTTCTTTCTATTTCTCATGCTTATCTAGAATTTTGCAGCACTAACAGGATAGCTCAAGTATGGGGAAGGGAAGGGAAGGGAAAGAGGGAGGAAGTTATCACCTTCTGTTATCACCTTTTCCTTGCTGTCACTCCCACTCATCACCTCAGTAATACATTTCTTGGAAGCAGAGCTATCTGAAGTTCTTGGTCACCTTGAGACAGGAGAAAATAACCACTTCTGGATTGTAAAAATCCAGAGAATTTAATTTAATTTAATTTAATTTAATACAAGATTTCTATACCACCCTTCTCCCGAAGGACTCGGGGCGGTGCACAGCCATCTAAAAACATAAACTCATAAAAATTAAAATACAATTAAAATACAATTAAAATTATTTGATGGCAGCAAAGAGACACAGAGAGTGGAGTAATTGAGATAAGTACATAACTAGAGAACAGGTTACAGATTATATCTGGATATGTTTGCCCATCTTTAATGTCTCCAAGTGGCCATTATGATTTCTATGTTTGCATTTCACAATGCAGGTACACAGATGTTAAGCTGGGTGAAGTGGTGGATTTCATGGCATAGCTTTCACCATCCTCCCACTTCCTTCTCTCAACAAAATCTCTATTACTAATATGTAAGCAGTAAAACTTAAAGCAATTATATTGTGGCAGAGTTGAAATCTCCAAGGCAGGCACAGAATAAAGTAGAATTAGAAGCAATGGACATAAATTGCAAAAAAAAAACAAAAAACAAACAAACCCCACCCCTCCACAAACTACAGGTAGTCCTCGATTTAGGACACAATTGACCCCAAAATTTCTGTTGCTAAGTGAGTTTTGCCCAATTTTACAGCCCATCCTGCTACAGTTACTAAGTGAATCACAGCAGTTGTTAAGTTAATAATGCAGTTAAGTGAAAATGGCTTCCCCGTTGACTTTGCTTGTCAGAAGTCTGCAAACTGTATACTGTAACTGTCATAAATATGAAGCAGTTGCCAAGCATTTGAATTTTGGTCATGTGGCCATGGAGATGCTACAATGGTCATAAGAGTGGGGAAACTCACTTTTTCATGGCATTGTACCTTCAAATGGTACCGTAATTAAACAAATTGTTGTAAGTCAAGGATTATCTGCAGTAAACATTCAGCAATGAAACTGACAATCTCAGGAGTTAGCAAGAATCTGGTATTTAGCCATCTAATAGTGATACTCTGTATACTTTTAACTACAAATTGAACTGATCGCTTGCACCTTCTTCATCAAGCCTATCTTCAAGAGCTATCAGTCAGAAAAAAGTAAACACAGCAACAGGATTCGTATTTCCCACTCATTCATGATATTTTGATGATAATCTGTTGAGGTCATCACTGACTGAGTACACATATTGTGTTAAACCATAAGCCATGAGTTACAAGCTACAGTGGAAAGGTCTGTGTTTTAGCCAAAAACCCAGTCAAAATCAGGTAAGAATTACTCAGACGCGAGGTCAGTCTAATTGACCATGAGGGGTCCCTTTATTTCCAAGCCGCGAGTAAAGCTCACGATAAGCTTTCAGCACCAGTCGTAAGTAGAGGAGAAAAGCGAGCCACGGCTTTTTATAATTTGCCGCGGTGTCACTTTTCGCGCTCCCCATTGGCTGGGTGGCTCAGCCAATGGGAAACGTCC